>JAVSCE010018429.1:0-15759 GCA_032199065.1 Smutsia gigantea | reverse complement strand
GTTGCATCATTAGGTATGTGGCTTGTTATAAAATTCCTCTGTGGTGAGACAGGCAAGCTTTTGAAACATCACCAGGGGTCCCCGGCACCAGCCTCTGGAGCATAAGAGGCTAGCAAATACGTGAACTGGTGGCCACTGTGTCTTCTCCCAACTCTTCCTCTATGATGCGGTTCCTAGACTTTTTTAACCTCCCAGAAAATCACCTTTGGATAGAATTTGTGGTACAGCTCCCAGAACAAAATGTGTTCTCAGGGGGCCTGCCTGTGGGAAGTGGCCTGTCTCCTATGGTCAGACTGGACACTCTGCTCAGAAAGTCAGATACATAGGCTCCTTATAGCAACCACACCTCATTTGTTACCGGTGTTGAGCTTCTGGCCATTAAATAGCTGGGTCCGCTTGTGCATCCCCAGCTGTCCCTGACCAGGTGAGGCCCACAAGTGCAGCCCCCACTGTCACTGACTGGCCTGTGTGATCTCCTCCTAGCCCGAACATCTCCTTCTGCTGACGTGTCCACGAGGCCTACACCAGCCCCAAGGGCAGCTGGGGGTGGTTGCAGGCAGGAGAATGATGTTGGGCTAAGGTTCTCCAGTGACTGCACACAAGGAAATGTCCCTAACTATTTTCAAAACTTTGAATAATTGGCTCATGGTTACAAGAACTAGCCCCTGTCTGTGTGCACACTATGGTCCCTTGGTCCCAAACTCCACCTCCTCTGAGATCCTAGTGCTCAGGTTAGCACGCCTCCTGGTTACTCAGGGTTGGTGATCCTGTTTTCAAGATCTGCTATCAAGAAAGCACTGTGAAAACAGAGATGGGCCAGTGCCCACAATCCAGAGAAAAGGCTTATGATGTATGACAGTCGCCTTGGGAATGATGACGATCATGTGTGGCCCCCAGGCCTTGGCAGAGTGAACCTTAGAAAGTTTAGAAAAAATAAAGGGAGGGATGGGCTGGGGGTGGAGGACCACACAAGGGAGGGAGCCCAGGTCACTCTGTCACCCCCAGGGCACAGTCACCTGCCTCCAGGAACATGTGCATTGAACAGGGACCTGCAGGCGCCCCAGACCCCATGTGGTTGTAAGGCCCTGCCACTTTCAGCTGATCGCTCCTGAGTTGTTGGGATTGGAGTCCTGGTCTCTTGACTAATACCTTTAGGGACACCCTTCAGCTGAGCCCCTGCCCACCCACAGGGACAAACACCCAAGGACAGAGAGAGGGAGCCTGAGAGGAGGGAGATGCCTGGGACCTTGGTGGGCAGCCCCCTGAAGCATAAGAACAGGTTAAATCAGGAGATAAGGCCTCAGTCGGGACGGTCGCCAGCGGCTCTGCCCTGACGGGCCCTCATGCACAGAGAGGGGCCTGCCCTAGCCTGGCCGCCCGTGGGCTGCACAGGAGACATCACTTCCTCCGTCAGAGCAGGGAGGGGAGCAGTGCTCTAGAAGCTGGCTGGCCTCCCCTCCCCCGCCCAACTGACCTGCCCATTAGGGCCCCTGTTGCCTCAGCGACAGAACTCTGCCGGGCTCTGAGCAGTCCCCTCTGACCACAGACACTGGCAGTTGGAGGCAGAGCTGTGGAGCCCCCGCAGCCATGGAGGGCCTGCTCTCTGCCGCTGGACTCAGGTGCCAGGCGATCCTGGAGCGCCTGTGTGGGGCTCTCCTGGCGATCGCTGAGAACTGGGGACTCCTACCAGTACTCCTGGGAGTCCCCTGGGGGACCCTGGCATATTGTGTTCAGCTGCTTTTCACAGTAAGGAAAGCATGGAATTCACAACACACCAAGGCTCAGGGCAGATGCTGTTCTGCCTGCCATGAAGTACGTGGAAACCGTGGTGACACTGCAGAGCGAACGACTCCAACCGATGACACTGGCAGGCCACCCGCAGGGGAGGCCAGTCCTCTTGCCCTACAAAGCCTGAGCTTGGCAGCGGCCACTCTGGGCCTTCCGGCAAAGGGATGGGGGAGCCAGCCTCCTACACTTCCCAAGGCCACTGATGAGAAATCAACCCTCAGGGCATTACTGAAGGACGGAGAACAACGTGGGAAGGAAATGCTGGATGACTGGAAAGGAAACACTGCTTTTCCAGAAAGGGCAGAAGTCCTTGCCCAGGACATCGCAAGATGCGGGCAGAAGCTGAAGGAAAAGGAGGAGGAGAAGGAAGGACTGTTGCGGTCGAACGCACGTGCGGAGCAGGACCTGAAAGAGGGAGTCAGCCGACTACTGTCAGTGGCTGAGACCCTGCTCCACGCCGTCCCCATACTTGCGCCCCTAAGACATCTCCTGGATGGTGGGAGCCTGGAAGTCAAGCAAAAGCGGGAAGTGGGAAACTGCAAATACCCCATCCCCAGGTCAGAAGTGGCACTGAAGGCTGACATGCACGATGCTGACTCCCCATTGTCCCCTCAGTGTCCTGAGAGACCCAGATCATTGAGGGAACAAAAGCAACTGAGTGAAGAGCTGAGAAAACAAACAGCCGCTCTCCAGGCAGAGGAAACATCTCTGAGGTGTGAAATCCTACAGCTGGAAAGTCAACTACTTCAGCTGAAGCTCCAGAATCTGCCTGAACTACACCAAGAATGTACCATGCAACCTGAGAGCCAAATCGCTAAGGAGGAAAAGGTGCGCAGAAACTGAGAAGAAACTGATCAACTTGGGCAGAAACTGGAACTCCAAGTTTCAGATTCTGCAGCTGCGCAATAAGATAGCCGAAGACATGGGCAAAGAATTGGAGAGGACCAGGTCCTTCTACCAAAGGGAGTTCCTCTTGCATGAGAAAAGGGCTCAGAAGAGCTGGAAGGCAGCCGTGCGGACTGAGAGGGACCTCATGAAGCTAAGAAGAGAAGGCGACCGCATCAGACACATGCTGGCCGACGCCCAGGCCCACCTGCAGCCTTTCCCAAGGGGCCCTTCTGCTCCTGTTGCTCCACCTGCAGCCCACGGAGGCCACAAGCTGTCCCGGGATCCCCTGAATCCTTTTTTTTTTTTTAACAGTGCAAATGTTTAATAACAATAAAACGGTACGCTGAGAGCCAAGGCTCAAAACCACCCCTTTGCCGCAAACCCAATACAGAAAAAGGTTCTTATATAAAGTTAACATTTTTAGTAAGTAGTAGAAATAGGGTTGAGACCCCTGAGAACTAGCCTGGTGAACGAGGTAAGGCAGCCGTGTGCTCCCTCTTGGCCGGCCAGGTGTGAAATAACCCGAGTTCTGTTCTCGCAGAGGCATGTCTGCCACCTCTTTACGGAAAGGCTGGATGATTGGCTCCATGGACGGGCCCATGCCCGGGGCAACCACAGCAGTGCAAGGGGGCTTCCCATAAGGGCAAATGGCTAAACGGGTCATGGTGAAAATGGGCAGTCCTGGCCTTCCAGGAGTCCCTCGCCCCTGAATCGAGCCAGCTGCAAAGTGCCAACTGTTCTAGGTCAACCACCAGGTTACGTCACTTTCTTCCTTTTCATGCGTTTGGTGCAGCCCCTGCCGAACCAGCCACCGAAGACGGGGGATGAGCTAAGTGGTGCGCCCCCAATCCCAGGCGGCGGCTCCTCTGGGCTTCTGCACAGTGACTTCCGGCTGTGGCTGCCTTCTTCGCCTGCACGCAGGGGAACTGCCAGGGAGAAGATGGGGTCGTGCCACCTGCTGTAGGGGGGTATCTCCAGGCCCAGCTCGTCCATAAGGAGCTGCATGACATCATCACACTTCCCATGGAGCTTCAGCGCAGCCCAGTCATCCTTTGGGGTCCACTGCAAATTCACAATGTAGAGCTTGGGCCGCCTGCTGGGGGGCTTGGTCATACACCAGAGGTGTGGATACTTCTTTAGAACCTTTAAGCTGGAGCCCAAACACAGGATCGTGTCTGCTCTGCTGGCAGCTTGGGTGGCCACCTCCCAGTTTAGAGGTTGCCCCAGTGTCCCTCTCTCCCCAAAGTGTACAATGGTGTCCCGGAGCTGAGCCCCACACTTGTGGCAGGCCCGGCCTGTCTGGTGTCGGTGCAGGGCGGTGCGCTCTGTCACGTCGAACACCCGCACATACTCCCTGTTGGGAGTGCAGGCTGTGCAGACTTCAATGTACATGTTCCCGTGGAGCTCCGAGATGGCCATTTGAGGCAGCCCACTCCGCAGGTGGAGTCCATCGCAGTTCTGAGAAACCACATGCTGCACCAGCTTTTGCTCATGTAAGCGGGCAATGCTCATGTGAGTGAGGGTCGGCTCAGCGTCACTCAGGTCAGAGGCACAGGAAGGAGGAGGGTGTTACCGTGAGGGCCCAGGGGGCAGGGTGACCTGCAGGTGTGACTCAGCTCATGGCAGCCGGACCCCCCACAGCCATGGCACAGCTCTGCAGGTGTTTCTGTCTTTAAGCTAATTTTGATTTCTCTCTTTTAGGTTTAGCTACTGTTATTTAACTGATACGACAATTCCCTTATCCAAGTAAGCATAGCATTATAATCGTAAGAGTATTTTCCAAATAAAGTTTCATTTAATATAATTCTTTGGGATACATTCTTTCACATCATAGGAAGCTCTAAAATTAGAAGTACTGTATTTTGATTTACATAAAAGCTCCACTGTTCTTTAACTATCATTGACGTGTGGCAATAGATACAGACTTTAGAAATAACATAGTATTCCTTTCTGTGTCAGGAGCACATTGCATGCCATTCTGAAATACATGAACATGTATTAGAAATTTGTAAGATAAGTAATGTTTACCAGAATAAATTTTGATTGATCTTTAAGAAACAATTGGAAAAAAAGCACTAAACACCACCACCCAATTGAAACTTCTTGAGGGCTTGCAAGGGCACACAGGTGGTGTGAGGAGGCACCGGGAGTCAGCCTCTGCCCCACTGTTCTATCCCAGGTCAGTGGAGAGGAGGCCGGTCCAGCCACCAAACCCGAGCAGATGGGAGTGATCACACCAGCAGGGAAGGCAGGGGGCTTCCAGGTGAAGCTGGCGTGGGGCTCCCACTCTGGGCTCTGCCAGCCATCGTGAACCTAGCAACCTGGGTTTAGGAGGGGCTGGCAGGGCCCAGGACCCTGAGTGCCAATGACTCTCAGCCATTCACCTAAGACCACAATGCTGCAGTGAGGGACGCATGGTCCCTCAGGATGTGGCTTCTGATAGACTTGGGGACCTTTACCATAAATAATGATATGAAACTTTGGTATCAATTTTTTCCATAAACATGTCCTCCAGAAATGCCAGAAGAGCTGGTCCTCAAAGTAAATGCTTCCCAGAAATCTTAACACCTTTCACTTAAACCACAAAAGAAAGGATTTGCCAGGCAAATTTCAGTCCCACCCTATCTGGAAATCCTAAACCAAGGAGACTTTAATCATGACAGGGGCTGTAACTGAACACACTTCCCTTCCTCTGACCCGACACTCTCCCAGCCTGAGGCAGGCCTAGAGAGTAGAGAGGGATCCAGTGGTCCGGGTGCTGGGCTGGGACAGTGCAGTCACCTCGCCCTGGGCAGGAATATGCCTCCAGCACCAGGGTCCCCTCCCCAGGGAAGTGGACACATGGAAAGCCCCAGAGACTCACTGACCCAACACGATCCAATACATCCAGGATGGCATTCTCAGAACAACCCCATCATGACGAGTAGGAGACGTTCTAGAAGTG
Organism: Smutsia gigantea; assembly: GCA_032199065.1. Lineage (NCBI taxonomy): Eukaryota > Metazoa > Chordata > Mammalia > Pholidota > Manidae > Smutsia > Smutsia gigantea. The sequence goes on along the minus strand of JAVSCE010018429.1, from coordinate 10,139 downwards.
GTGTAGCTGCTTACGTTTAATGCCTGGGTGAACAAGGTCTTATTGCACACCAGAGGCACAGCGGTCACCATCGCCATTGCCAGGAGCCGAGGCAAGGGGAGGAACTCTCTGGTCCAAAACGTTCAAGAAATTTCTAGCTGGGCCTCATAGATCTACAAAAAGGAGAAAAAAGAATTACCTGGTACTGGAGGCTACCTGTAGGCCCCCAACAGTGAGGCTGTTCCAATGAAACAATTACAGTGATAAATGTCCATGGCTCACACAGGAACAGGGTCTAGAAAACTGCCCCCAAAATTCAATTGTTAGAGAAAGGTCATGAGACTGGCTCTTACCAGGGCAGTAACCTTCAAAGCAGTGCCTGGCCTGAGGTCTGGGGGAGCCTCTTAAAACCTCTGATGGCAAATAAGTCAATTGTAGGACTAACAATCGTTATTACTCATCAGTTATTGCACTTGACAGGCACCCAACAAATTACATCATCTCTTTATTTCTTCCTGACAACCCTTTGAGGTAGGGAAATTTTATACAAAAATAAAAAAACACTACGGATGACAAAACTAGACCTCATGAGAGTATGTTATTTCCCTAGGGACACAGCTAGAGAGCAGCGAAGTGAGGACTCACATCCAGACCTGCAAAGGCCATGCATGTGCCCCGTCCCCTTCCCAGGGGAGAGCAGCAACAGAGCAGCTCCCAGCGGGAGTCAGCACAGGGCTACCTTCTCAAAATGAGGGGCAAAGTGCCACCTTCTCATGCCAGGATACCCGGGGGGGGGGCATCTGCATACACAGGCACTCAGAGGAGCTGCAAGCACACATGAACAACAAGCTTCTTCCAGATGACGCCCTGGTTGAGGCACAAGAAAACAATCCCAGGTAATCTCGCCACTGGGCATGCCATAAAGTAGAGAGGGGTGCGCGGCCGAGCTTAATGGAGCCAGGCAGTACTGCCCAGTGATCTGTGATCAGGGATCTCCACGGTGGGTGCGGGGAGGCTGACATCTACTATCAGAAGGACATCAACACATATCCATCTAAACAAACAGCCCACTTCACTGCTCATTTCAAGTTGGTCTAAGTATTCTGAAACAGCAAGCTTTCAAAATTATCCGATGGTTCAGACGTTTCACTAATTTCAGTAATTCCAGCTAATTCACACATTTCACTCATTCTAGCCTCCCTGTGCTAAAACTCATTAAGATCTCACTCTAAACCTGCACGTAGAGGATGAAACTGGCTCAACAGACTCAAAAGGCATAAACCTCAAAATTCAGCTCAGGGAGCAGCAAAAGTCCTCTGAGCATAAGGACACAAACTGCCATGACCTAACTCCCCTGGAAGAGCAGCTGACAGTTCCTCACCCTGTAGCTGCTGGGAAGGTCTCCTCCTCTCTCCCCTGCCAAACTCCTAACCCCCTGCCCCATACCTGTCCAAGCCATGGTCTCACCTTGTTCAGCAGTTTGATATTATTGGACCAAGTGGACTCCACTCTCAGGAGAAAAGAGAGCGTTACTTCCTTGAAGTATCTGTTTAGTAAATCCGGGCACACTTTAAGGATGCTGGCCACCAGTTTGGCACCAGCTCCTCATCCCCTGCAGTTTTCAAACCCAATAGGAAGTGCAGGAATGTCAGGTTTCCTCCCTGCCAGGGAGAGAGACAGGGGCCGGCAGGGGATCATCACAAGGCACCCAGAGCTCAGGAGAATCTGGGTGGCCTCGGAATCACCCTCAGGGAACGCGGTTGTGACAGGGTGACCTGCACATCTCAGTTTTCAATTTTCTTTGTGGCATAAACACTTGTGGGATGTTTCCTTGGCCCTTGGGGTTCCAGCTCTCCACCAAAGGGCTTGAATTTCACACCTGTTTCTGAGGGCCTGAAAAAGTCTACTTTATCCCGTTCCCCATTTCTCCTTCCCTCAAGTTCCATTTGGCTTTTAAAGAAGAGGAAGAAACTCCTTCTCTGCACCCGCCCCAGTCACCCCAGTCTGCCTGGAGGTTAAGGCAAGGGTAAATCTGCAGTGAGGAATCCATTCCCAAAACTCCATTTTGAGATTTCACTGATCTCTCTCCTCCAAACACACATGAAAAATATGTGTATGTGTGTGTTAAGTATGAAAAATACAGAGATGCATCTTTCTTTTGAAAAGATTAAGGGTTTTATTTCTGCATGAAGTGCTCATGAGCAGCCCACAGCCCACAGTGCCATAAACTTACTTCTACAACACAGCAAAGTCTCTCCACAGGTCTCTGCCTCCTCTTTCTAGCTTATTTCAAATTTCTATACCTTCACTTAGTAGCTGAAAAAGACTAATACGGAGGGAAAAAAATCTACAATATGAAAATATTCAAAACTTGTCCCAAGACAGTTTCAAAAGTATAGAAAGTGACAGAAAAGAGAAACAAGAAAGCCTCAAAGAGAAAAACTTGCATAAAGGGAGCAACTAGCGCAGCATCTATTACAACAAAACCCACAGGACTCCTGGTTTCACCCCCTGGATGCTTTCCAAGGAAAGATGCCTCTTCAACTCTGCCTGTCCTGGGGAAGCATGAAACCCAGAAACCTCCAAATATGTCTCACTTGCCTGCCATGTTGCTAGCTTCTCGGATCCTCACTCTTGTACCTCTTTATAAATTGACTAAAGATGCAAAATGACCGCTTTACATAAAGACTGTTCAAAAACTGAACTAGAAGACTGTAATTTTGATCAGAAAACTTAACATTCTTTATATGAAAATTTTATGAGCAAGACAGTTTGTGCTGTCAAATGAATGGAATCTTAGATCTGCAGTGCTGAAAACACGGCACACGGCACATGATTTTAACTGGCCAGTGTAGTGTAGTGAGTAGCATTTACGTTTACAGAGCGCAGTATGTGCCAGACGCTGCTCCAGGCAGTCACCACACTCCACCTCTCAGGCAGGTGCTGATTTTATTTCCATCTTATAGATGAGGCAATGGAGGCAGAGAGGAGTAGCAGCTGCTCAAGTCTCAGAACTGAGTCCAGAGTTTGTTCTCTAACTTCCACACCAGGGGTCGGCTAACTAAGGGTCACCATCTGTCCTTGTAAATAAAGCTTTGTTGGAACGATTACACCCATTTGTTTATGTCCACAGCTGCCTCCTTACCACAAAGGCCCAGTTGAATGGTCACAATAGACGTTGAATGGTCACAACAGACGCTGAATGGCACACCACACTTAAAATACTTACTCTCTGGACCTTCAGAGAAAGTTTGCTCACTCTTGCCTAAGCTATACTGGGTGGCTTTCAAACACCTACGTATGTGTCAGGCACTGTCCTAGGCACTGGGCATCCAAAGCAGACCGGCCTGTGTTCTCACTGATTCTCACCCATCAGGTAATGTACAAGCAACGAAATCAATATGCAAGGTGGTGATGAGTCACAGTCAGAAGCACGAGCCAGACAGAAGGACAGTGACACTGGGAGGGCTGTTCCAGAAAAGGGTTGCCCAGAAAGGCCTCTCTGCTATGGAGCACTTGCACGGAGCCTTGACTGAAATGCGGGAGGAGCCTTACAGAAGCCACTTGCTCAGTTGGCTCAGGGCCTTTGATATCCCCGCAGACACAATGCCCTCCCTCACCCTTAAGCACAATTTGTCTTTTGCCCATGGCTTCAAAAATTTACAGAAGCCACAGCTTATTCGCACAGACTCACACTCACAAATTGATTCAGTAGGCTCATTGAATGATCATCTATTTCATGGGTCTACTTAAGGGGAAAAAAATTGCATGGTGTTGTATTAGACTATAAAAGTATGCTGTCACAGTTTAGCAGGAAAATGAGCTTTCTTCCAGTGAAAGAAAAGCTGTACTATCACCAAAACAAAAGGTAACAAAAAAAAAAAGAAACGATGCAGCAAGTTAATTCCTAATCACCTCAAATAATCAAAATAAGTTCAAAGTCCCGAGCAGGGTAAAAAATTCCCACATATTATTCCATTCTGAAGGAGTCCATCATTTCCTGACTGGATGAAACTAAATCAAATCATCTGTATCCTTATAATAAAATGCCAAGGGGGTAAAAAATAAGGGTCATTCACGATAACCACAAAACATGTCTAATATTTTTAGTGTCAAATGGAAAAAACGTTCATGAACAACACATTTTTTTATAATTTATTTTGGTATCATTAATCTACAATTACATGTGCAATATTATGGTTATTAAACTACCCCCTTCACCAGGTCCCCCCCACCAACCCCATTACACTCACTGTCCATCAGCGTAGTGAGATGCTATAGAATCACTACTTGTCTTCTCTGAGTTGTACAGCCCTCCCCATGCCCCCCCAACATAACATCTGCTAATTGTAATGCCCCTTTTTCCCCCTTATCCCTCCCTTCCCACCCATCTTCCCCAGTCCCTTTCCCTTTGGTAACTATTAGTCCATTCTTGGGTTCTGTGAGTCTGCTGCTGTTTTGTTCCTTCAGTTTTTTTCTTTGTTCTTATACTCCACATATGAGTGAAATCATTTGATACTTGTCTTTTTCGGCTTGGCTTATTTCACTGAGCATAATACCCTCTAGCTCCATCCATGTTGTTGCAAATGGTAGGATTTGTTTTCTTCTTATGGCTGAATAATATTCCATTGTGTATATGTACCACATCTTCTTTATCCATTCATCTACTGATGGACACTTAGGTTGCTTCCATTTCTTGGCTATTGTAAATAGTGCTGCAATAAACATAGGGGTGCATCTGTCCTTTTCAAATGGGCTGCTGCATTCTTAGGGTAAATTCCTAGGAGTGGAATTCCTGGGTCAAATGGTATTTCTATTTTGAGTTTTTTGAGGAACCTCCATACTGCTTTCCACAATGGTTGAACTAATTTGCAGTCCCACCAGCAGTGTAGGAGGGTTCCCTTTTCTCCACATCCTCGCCAACATTTGTTGTTGTTTGTGTTTTGGATGTTGGCCATCCTCACTGGTGTGAGGTGATATCTCATTGTGGTTTTAATCTGCATTTCTCTGATGATTAGCGATGTGGAGCATCTTTTCATGTGCCTGTTGGCCATATGAATTTCTTCTTTAGAGAAGTGTCTATTCATGTCCTCTGCCCATTTCTTAATTGGATTATTTGCTTTCTGTTTGTTAAGGTGCATGAGTTCTTTATATATTTTGGATGTCAACCCTTTATCAGATACGTTTTTTATGAATATATTCTCCCATACTGTAGGATGTCTTTTTGTTCTACTGATGGTGTCCTTTGCTGTACAGAAGCTTTTCAGCTTGATATACTCCCACTTGTTCATTTTTGCTTTTGTTTCCCTTGCCCGGAGAGATATGTTCATGAAGAAGTTGCTCATGTTTATGTCCAAGAGATTTTTACCTATATTTTTTTCTAAGAGTTTTATGGTTTCATGACTTACATTCAGGTCTTTGATCCCCCTTGAGTTTACCTTTGTGCATGGGGCTAGACAAGTCCAGTTTCATTCTCTTACATGTAGCTGTCCAGTTTTTCCAACACCAGCTGCTGAAGAGGCTGTCATCTCCCCATTGTATATCCAAGGCTACTTTATCAAATATTAATTGACTGTATATGTTTGGGTTAATGTTTGGATTTTCTATTCTGTTCCACTGGTCTGTGGGTCTGTTTTTGTGCCAATACCAAATTGTCTTGATTACTGTGGCTTTGCAGTAGAGCTTGAAGTCAGGGAGCGTAATTCCCCCTGTTTTATTCCTCCTTCTCAGGATTGATTTGGCTATTCGGGGTCTTTTGTGGTTCCATATGAATTTTAGAATTATTTGTTCCAGTTCATTGAAGAGAGCTGTTTGATAGGGATTGCATTGAATCTGTAGATTGCTTTAGGTAGTATAGCCATTTTGACAATATTTATTGTTCCAAGCCAAGAGCATGGGATGCAATTCCATTTGTTAGTGTCCTCTTTAATTTCTCTTAGGAGTGTCTTGTAGTTTTCAGAGTACAGGTCTTTCACTTCCTTCGTTAGGTTTATTCCAAGGTATTTTATTCTTTTTGATGCAATTGTGAATGGAATTGTTTTTCTGATTTCTCTTTCTGTTAGTTCATCATTAGTGTATAGGAAAGCAACAGATTTCTGTGTGTTAATTTTGTATCCTGCAACTTTGCTGAATTCAGATATTAGTTCTAGTAGTTTTGGAGTGGAGTCTTTAGGGTTTTTTATGTACAGTATCATGTCATCTGCAAATAGTGACAATTTGACTTCTTCTTTACCAATCTGGATGCCTTGTATGTCTTTGTTTTGTCTGATTGCTGTGGCTAGGACCTCCAGTACTATGTTGAATAACAGTGGAGAGAGTGGCCATCCCTGTCTTGTTCCCGATCTTACATGAAAAGCTTTCAGCTTCTCGCCGTTAAGTATGATGTTAGCTGTGTGTTTGTCATATATGGCCTTTATGATGTTGTGGTACTTGCCATCTATACCCATTTTGTTGAGAGTTTTAATCATGAATGGATGCTGAATTTTGTCAAATGCTTTTTCAGCATCTATAGAGATGATCATGTGGTTTTTGCTCTTCTTTTTGTTGATGTGGTGGATGATGTTGATGGATTTTCGAATGTTGTACCATCCTTGCATCCCTGGGATGAATCCCACTTGATCATGGTGTATGATCCTCTTGATGTATTTTTGAATTCGGTTTGCTAATATTTTGTTGAGTATTTTTGCATCTACGTTCATCAGGGATATTGGTCTGTAATTTTCTTTTTTGGTGAGGTCTTTGCCCGGTTTTGGTATTAGAGTGATGCTGGCTTCATAGAATGAGTTTGGAAGTATTCCCTCCTCTTCTATTTTTTGGAAAACTTTAAGGAGAATTGGTGTTATTTCTTCTCTATATGTCTGGTAGAATTCAGAGGTGAATCCTTCTGGTCCGGGGGGTTTGTTCTTGGGTAGTTTATTGATTACCGCTTCAATTTTGTTGCTGGTGATTGGTCTGTTTAGTTTTTCTGTTTCTTGCTTGGTCAGTCTTGGAAGATTGTATGGTTCTAAGTTGTCCATTTCTTCTAGGTTTTCCAGCTTGTTAGCATATAGATTCTCATAATATTCTCTTATAATTCTTTGTATTTCTGTGGGGTCCATCTCTGATTCTGTTTATGTGTGTAGATTCTCTTTTTCTCTTAATGAGTCTGGCTAGGGGTTTATCTATTTTGTTTATTTTTTCAAAGAACCAGCTCTTGGTTTTATTGATTATTTCTATTGTTTTATTCTTCTCAATTTCATTTATTTCTTCTCTGATCTTTATTATGTCCCTCCTTCTGGTGACTTTGGGCCTCATTTGTTCTTCTTTTTCCAATTTCAGTAATTGTGTCTTTAGACTATTCATTTGGGAATGTTCTTCCTTCTTTAAATAGGCCTGGATTGCAATATACTTTCCTCTTAGAACTGCCTTTGCTGCGTCCCACGGAAGTTGTGGCTTTGTGTTGTTGTTGTCATTAGTCTCCATATATTCTTTGATTTCTGTTTTGATTTGGTCGTTAACCCATTGGTTAATTAGGAGAATGATGTTAAGTCTCCATGTATTTGTGAGCCTTTTTGATTTCTTTCTAAAATTTATTTCTAGTTTTATACCTTGGTGATCTGAGAAGTTGCTTGGTAGGATTTCAATATTTTTGAAATTACTGAGGTTCTTTTTGTGGCCTAGTATGTAGTCTATTCTGGAAAATGTTCCATGTGTGCTTGAGAAGAATGTGTGTCCTGCTGCTTTTGGGTGCAGAGTTCTGTAGATGTCTGTTAGGTCCATCTGTTCTAGTGTGTTGTTCAGTGCCTCTGTGTCTTTACTTATTCTCTGTCTGGTTGGTCTGTCCTTTGGAGTGAGTGGTGTGTTGATGTCTCCTAAAATGAATGCATTGTTGTCTATTTCCTCCTTTAATTCTGTTAGTATTTGTTTCACATATGCTGGCACTCCTGTGTTGGGTGCATATATATTTATAATGGTTATATCTTCTTGTTGGACTGACTCCTTTATCATTATGTAATGTCCTTCTTTATCTCTTGCTACTTTCTTCGTTTTGAAGTCTATTTTGTCTGATACAAGTACTGCAACACCTGCTTTTTTCTCTTTGTTCTTTGCATGAAATATCTTTTTCCATCCCTTCACTTTTAGTCTGTGTATATCTTTGGGTTTGAGGTGAGTCTCTTGTAAGCAGCATATAGATGGGTCTTGCTTTTTTATCCATTCTGTTACTCTGTGTCTTTTGATTGGTGCATTCAGTCCATTCACATTTAGGGTGATTATTGATAGGTATGTACTTATTGCCATTGCTGGCTTTAGATTCGTGGTTACCAAAGGTTCAAGGGTTGCTTCTTTACTATCTAACAATCTAACTTAACTTTCTTGTTAAGTTATTGTGAACACCGTCTGATGTTTTTTTATCTCCCCCTTCTTATTATTCCTCCTCCATTCTTTATATATTAGGTGTTTTATTCTCTGCCTTTAGTTAGTATTTGGATGGTCTGCTTTCTTTGCTATGATTTTATTTTCTCTGGTGACATTTTTTTTAGCCTTAGGTGTGCTTCCCTCTAGAGCAGTCCGTTTAAGATATCCTGTAGTGGTGGTTTATGAGAGGCAAACTCTCTCAACTTTTGTTTGTCTGGAAATTGTTTAATCCCTCCATCATATTTAAATGATAATCATGCTGGGTACAATATTTTTGGTTCGAGGACCTTCTGTTTCATTACGTTAAATATATCATGCCATTCTCTTCTGGCCTGTAAGGTTTCTGTTGAGAAGTCTGATGATAGTCTGATGGGTTTTCCCTTGTAGGCGATCTTTTTTCTCTCTCTAGCTGCCTTTAATACCCTGTCTTTATCTTTGATCTTTGCCATTTTAATTATTATGTGTCTTGGTGTTGTCTTCCTTGGGGCCCTTGTGTTGGGAGATCTGTGGGCTTCCGTGGACTGCGAGCCTATTTCCTGCTCCAGTGTGGGGAAGTTTTCAGCAATTATTTCTTCAAAGACACTTTCTATCCCTTTTTCTCTCTCTTCTTCCTCTGGTAGTCCTATAATGCGAATATTGTTCCATTTGGATTGGTCACACAGTTCTCTTAATATTCTTTCATTCCTAGAGATCCTTTTATCTCTCTCTGCCTCAGCTTCTCTGTATTCCTGTTCTCTGATTTCTATTCCATTAACAGTCTCTTGCATCTCATCCAGTCTGCTGTTAAGCCTGTCGATCGCTTGTCTGATTTCTGCATTGTCTTTCCTCAATTCCCTCACTTCCTCCCTCAGCTCTTGCACATTTCTCTGTAGGTCCATCAGCATGGTTATGACTTTTATTCTGAATTCTTTTTCAGGAAGACTGTGCATTTCCATCCCTTCAGGCTCCTTCTCTGGGGTTGTCTGGCTGATCTTAGTCTGGATCATGGCTATAGAAGTGGTCGCTGGTAGTTGCCACGTATGTCTGCTGGGCTCTTTAAGACTTTAAAAAGAAAAAAGAAAGAAAAAAAAGGAGAAAAATAAAAAAAGAAAGAAAGAAAGAAAAAAGAAACAAAGAAAAAAGGAGAGAAAAAAGAAAGAGAGGAGAAAACAAAAAACGAAAAAAAAACACCCACAGGGAGTGGATTCTGTGGGGATGCTGTAGGTGGCGCTGTTGCTCCACTATTAAGCAGCCATGGTCATGCCGCTCTGCACGGCCCTTTATAGCTCTGGCCAGGATGTGAATGAATGGGAGGCTGTTGATCTCTGTGGGAAGTCTAAGTGCGGCCACGCTTTCTCAGTCGCCAGCTAAGAGGTCCGAAACTCCCCAGGACTCCCAGCCTGTTGGGCTGAGTGTGCTGGGGCGATCCGGCCCCTCCGCTGGGCTCCTGTCTCTTTAAGACCGCTGAAAAAAGCACGCGCTCTTCTTCTTCTTTTTTTTTTCCTTCCCGGGAGCTGGCTGCAAGCACCCTGGCGCATTCCCTGCTCAGATCCTGCACCCTCTGTCTCTCCAATCTCCACTACACCACGCGATGTGTGTCAGCGCTCCCTGCGCAGATCACCGGGGCTGGTTATTTCGTGGGCCTCTACTTCCACTCCCTCCCGGCTCTGAATCCTCTCCTTCCGCCGGTGCGCTGGGGTGGGGGAGTGCTCCGGTCCCGCCGGGTCACGGCTCTGTATCTTACCCACCTCACGGGGTGCCGAGTCCTCACAGGTGTAGCTGCACGC
>JAVSCE010018428.1:0-59652 GCA_032199065.1 Smutsia gigantea | reverse complement strand
CACTTATGGCGCCATTTTACTTTCCTGCCCTTATATCCCCTTTGCTTCACCTTTCTTACATGTAACATATTTTGTCTTACTATTTGCTTTTGGAACTGTCTAAGCCATCTGAAATTCTTTCTTGCAAGAAAACATACTACAGCCGAGTGAATGAATGAGTTCAATTAAAATGAAGCATTTCTGTAAAGCGCAATCCTGGAATCTTGATTAAAGACAGAACCAGTCATTTTTCTTAGGTAGGCTTTTAGAACATATACTTTGAATAGATTTAATAGTCATGAAATATATATTTATTAAGCATCTGCTGTCTGTCAGGCTCTAGGCTGGGCAGACCAGGAAGTGGAGAAGCCCACTTTTATTTTTAAAAGAAAAGTTAAAGACAAAGAAAGGGAGCAGACAAGTCCTCCAAGCGAGAATAGAAAAAAAATTATTGATGGATTAAAAATCCTTATATTCTTTGACACATTAATTCCACTTTAAAAAATTATCCTAAAGAAAATAATTTAACAGAAGAATAAAAAGTATATGGATGAAGATGTTTTATCTTTATAATAGTAAAAGTAGGTTTTTAAGCAAAGGTGTTGTTAGATGCACAATAGCAACAGCTACCTTAGAAAGGTGTGATGAATGAATGAGATAATGCATGCAAATTGCTTAATGTAGTGCAAGGCACAAATAGGCTTAATAAAAGGTGGCTAGTATACACAGTCACCTAATATTTGACATGGAGCCAAGAATACTCAATGGAGAAAGGATGGTCACTTCAATAAAGTGGTGTTGGGAAAACTGGCTATTCACATGAAAAAGAATGAAATTGGGCCCCTATCTCACACTAGTCACAAAATTAAGTTAAATAGATTAAAAACTGGATGAAACCATAAAATTCCCAGAAGAAAACATACAGAAAAACTCCTCATCAGTGGTCTTGGCAGTGATTTTTTTAGATATGACACTAACAGCACAAGCAACAAACAAACGCAAAAATCAACAAGTGGGACCACATCAAACTAAAAAGCTTCTGCACAGCAAAGGAAACCAAAAACAAAATGAAGAGGCAATCTACAGAATGAGAGAAAATATTTGCAAATTACCTATCAGATAAGAGGTTAGTATCCAAACTGCATAAGCAACACCTAAAACTCAGTAGCAAAAAAACAATCTAATTCAAAAATGTGCAGAACGTGAATAGACATTTTTCCAGAGAAGACACACACATGGCCATCAAATACATGAAAAGGTGGCCGACATCACTGATTCATTAAGGAAATGTAAATCAAAACCAAATGATACTACCGCATATCTGTTAGAATGATTTTTACCAAAAGAAAAGAAATAATGCTGGTGAGAATGTGGGGGAAAGGGAAACCTTGTGTACTATTTGCTACGAAAGTATTAAATTGGTGCAGCCACTATGGAAAATAGTATGAAGGTTCTCAAGAAATTAAACATAGATCTACCACATAATCCAGCAATCCCACTTCCAGGTATTTATCCAAAGGAAATGAAATCACTATCTCCTAGAGCTACCTGTACTCCCATGTTCATTGCAGCATGATTCACAATAGTGAAGATGTGGGAACAACCATATCTTGAAGTGCCTGTCAAAGGATGAATGGGTAAAAAAGATACACGCACACAGAGACACACACCTCATACATACAATGGAATATTATTCAGCCATGAGATAGAAGGAAATCCTGTTGTTTGCATCAACTTAGATGAAACTTGAGGGCATTAGGCTAAGTGACACAGGTTAGACAGAGAAAGACAGATACTCTAAGATCTAAATTCTACATGAAATCTAAAAAAGCTGAACTCACAGAAACAGTGAGTAGATTGGTGATTGCTAGTGACCAAGGGGTGAAGGAAATGGGTGAAGGTATCAAAGGGTACAAACTTTGAGTTATAAGAGGAATAAATTCTGGGGGTGTAAGGTATACTCTAGTGACTATATTTAGCAATACTGTATTGTATACTTGAAAGTTGCTGAGGGAGCAAATCTTAAATGTTCTCACTATAACAATAACAAAATGATAGTTAAATGAGGTCTAGGATCTGTTAACTAACCTTATGGTGGTAAACATTTTGCAATATACATGTGTATCAAGTCATCACATTGTACACTTTAAACTTAAACAACATATGTCAACTGTATCTCAATAAAGCTGGGGAGAAATGGTGGCTGGTCCTAATGCTAACAAGCAATCCATACCTCTGCAATGCCTATGTCCCTCTCTCCCCCAATCCTCCATACTTAACAGAGACCTGTACACTTGAAAAGCTGCCTTAGGAAATCAGGAGAAACATACCAACTTCTGTTGCCCACCTCTTAAGTAGGTCCCTACCACCTCAATTCTCCAACTTCCAAATACATAGTACCTTAGAGAAGTACAGCCAACCAAGCTTGCTGATGGATTTCTTAGGGGACTGAAGGTCGGCGAAAGAAAAGAATCCAGAATGACTCAGGCTTTTAGTAACTGAGTGGATGATTGTGCCATTTATTAAGAAGGGAAAAGCTAAGGGAAGATAAGACTTGGAAGAAAATCAAGATTGATAGAATAAAAGAGTGTCCAGGACCAAGTCTCGGAAAGTCCAAAAGGACAGTATACTAGGTATGTGCTGTGGTTTTAAAATATATCCACAAAATTACTGGTACTCCTCTCTTCAAGAGATTGCGTTCAACATTCCCCTTGTGTGAGCTGGACTTAGTGACTCATGTCTAGTGAATATAGCAGAAGAGATGGTGGTTGACCTCAGAGACAAGGTCACAAAAGGCATTGCAGCTTCCTCCTGCTCTCTCAGATCACTCACTCTGGAGGAAGCAGTGGTGGGAGGGGGCACACACAACAGCTCCATGGAGAAGTTCACGTGTTGAGGAACTGAGGCTTCCTGCTCTCAGTCACATGTGTGAGCCCTCCTGGAAGGAGATCCAACAGTCTTCAGAGGTCGAGAGCCCTACTGACATCTTGATGTCAACTTCATGAGAGAGGCTGAGCCACCTAAGCTCCTTACTTCCACATTCATGACCCTCAGAAACTGTGAAGTAATAAATGACTGTTGTGATGGGAGAGTCAAGATGGCACAGAGAGTGTGAAAATATAGTTAATACAACTAACCCTAAAACAGCAACAGGAAAGAATGCTGCACCAGACTGCATACAGACCTCACAAACAGAGCAGACCTCACGAAACAGGGTAAAGTACCAAAGCCTTGATCCGGCAGGACAAAGGCCCTTCCCCCATCGCAGCTCACCGGCAGCAGGAAGAGAAACGGAGCAGGGAGGGGGTGGAAGCCTGGGACTGCTGAACACCTAGCCCAGGAGTTCTGCTTTGTGAGCAGAATCCTACTCTATGTGGTGCTCTGGAGGATGTGGAGCTACGACAGGCAGAGTGCTTGAGTGACAGATTCCAACCATTTGTGGAAGACAGGGTCCACACCTGGCCGCTCTGGGACAAGGGAAAGGCAGGAGGTCTGAGAGGCTTCCTAGCAGCAAGGGGGCTGCTGAAGGGGCAGGATTTGCATGGAGCTTGGTGCGCAGGAGAAGGGATAGGGGGACAAGGTTGTCTAGGCGCACTCTGCCCAGGAGATTGGGAACTTTGAGGAGCTTCAGGTGCTCTGTCCACCTGGCTGGCTACTCAGCTCTGAGGTGCCCCAGTGTGATACGCAGCCTGCTGAGCCTTCCTCGTGGCCTGCCAGCACCAGCTCGCAAACCGGCAGTCAATGCGCTAGTGTAAGGCCAGTCAGAGGGAGGCCCGGCCTAAAACTGCTAGAGATGCAAGCACAGAGGCTTACACGTGTGTGCTCAGCCCACTGGCTCTGATATGGGAGACAGGCACGGCAGACGGGAATCAGGAAACAGATCTTTCCTTCCCCCAGGCACCAGCTCCGCTACCCTACATCCCACAACCTCACTCTAGGGGCTGAGAAGCTCCAGAGACTGGAGCTTCTGGGCACTAGAGGGCACCACACAGAAATATGAAACGTCAAAAGAACATGATTCAAGAAGTAGGACATAGGAGAGGATTAAATATGGCGGTGTGAGAGGCGAGACAGAGGTTTCCTCCTAAAACCACATATAATACAAAAATATAATTAATACAATGAATCTTGAAAGAGCAACAGGAAAGAGGACTGTGCCAGACTAAATACACCTGGAGAAAACAGCAGACCTCATGGAGCAGGGTAACATATGAAAGCTGTGGCCCGACAGGACCCAAACCCTTCCCCCATCCCAGCTCACTGGCTGGAGGAAGAGAAACAGAGCAGAGAGGGAGTGGAGGCCTGGGACTGCTGAATACCTAACTCTGGAGATCTGCTCTGGGAGCACAAACCTACATTTCATGGTGCTTGCATGATACTCTCATGAGCTGGGGGTTGGAAAGCTAAGACAGGCAGAGTTCCTGGAGAGACTGAGTATCCAGCTGCCTGTGGAAAGGAGGGATCCATATCCGGCTGCTCTGGGACAGACAAAGGGTGAGCAGTCTCAGAGACTTCCTAACAAGGAAGCCCTTAGCAAGAGGGCTGCTAAAGCGTCAAGGATAGCACAGAGCTTACTGCTCAGGAGAAAAGACAGGTAGACAAAATTGTCCAGGTGCACTCTGCCCAGCAGTTTGGAGCTTTCACAATCTTCAGGTGCCCCAGCTCCCTGGCTGGCTACACAGCTCCAAGGACCCCCTCCATGAAACGCAGACTACTGCACCTTTCTCCCAGCCAGCCCCACCTGGCTCGCAAACCGGCAAACCCTACCCAGACATTAGGCCAGCCAGAGGGAAGATCTCTCTACAGCAATTACAAACACAAAGCATAGAGGCTTATAACTCTGTGCTCAGTCCACTGGTTCAGGCAGTGGAGTCAGGCATAGCAGCCAGAAAGCAGGAAACAGCTCTTTCCTCCCCCCAGGCACCAGTAAGACTACCCTGTGACTCCTGACATGGCTTCAGGGGCTGAGCAGCGCCAGAGAGTAGAGCTTCTGGGCACTACAGGGTGCCATATACAAATAAGAAATGTAAAAGGAACCTGGCTCAAAGTAAAATTATTAATACAACTCCTGAGAAATATTTAAATGACTTCAACCTCATGAATCTTCTTGAAGGGAGTTCAAAATAAAAAACATTAACATGCTCATGGAGGTATGGAAAGATATTCAAGAACTCAGAAATGAATTACGGCCGGAGATCCAATCACTGAAGAGCACAATGGAGGGTATTAAAAGCAGATTGGATAAGGCGGAGGAGACGATAAATGAAATAAAACATAGAGAAGAGGAATACAAAGTAGCTGAGGCACAGAGAGAAAAAAGAATCTCTAAGAATGAAAGGATATTCAGAGAACTGTGTGACCAATCCAAACGGAACAAGAATCGCATTATAGGGGTACCAGAAGAAGAAGAGAGAGAAAAAGGGATTGAAAGTGTCTTTGAGGAGGTGATTGCTGAAAACTTCCCTAATCTGGGGAAGGAGATAGTCTCTCAAGCCATGGAGATGCACAGGTCTCCCAACACAAGACACCCAAGGAACACAATACCAAGACATATAGTAATTAAAATGGCAAAGATCAAGGATAAGGACAGACTATTAAAAGCAGCCAGAGAGAGAAGTAAGATCACATACAAAGGAAAGCCCATCAGGCTATCATCAGACTTCTCAGCAGAAACCTCACAGGCCAGAAGGAAGTAGCATGATGTATTTAATGCAATGAAGCAGAAGGGCCTCAAACCAAGATTACTTTATCCAACAAGGTTATCATTTAAATTTAAAGGAGGGATTAAACAATTTCCAGATAAGCAAAAGCTGAGAGAATTTACTTCCCACAAATCATCTCTACATTGTATTTTGGAGGGACAACTACAAATGGAAGTGTTCCTAAGGTTTAATAGCTGTCACCAGAGGTAATAAAACCACAGTAAAGAAGGTAGAACAGCTAATTACAAAGCAAATGAAAAACACAATTAACTATCCCCAAAGTCAATCAAGGGATAGACAAAGAGTACAGAATATCATACATAATATATAAAGAATGGAGGATGAAGAAAAAAGAGGAGAAAAATAAAGAGAACCTTTAGATTGTGTTTGTAATAGCATATTAAGTGAGTTAAGTTACACTCTTAGATAGTAAGGAAGTTAACCTTGAACCTTTGGTAAACACAAATCTAAAGCCTGCAATGGTAATAAGCACATACCTTTCAATAATCACCCTAAATGTAAATGGACTAAATGCACCAATCAAAAGACATAGAGTCACTGAATGGATAAAAAAGCAAGACCCATGTATATGCTGCCTACAAGAGACTCACTTTAAACTGAAAGACATACACAGACTAAAAGTAAAGGGATAGAAAAAGATATTTCATGCAACTAATAGGGAGAAAAAAGCAGGAGTTGCAGTACTTGTATCAGACAAAATAGACTTGAAAACAAAGAAAATCACAAGAGACAAAAAAGGACATTACATAATGATGAAAGGGTCAATCCAACAAGAAAATATAACCATTTTAAATGTCTATGTGCCCAACACAGGAGCACCTACATATGTGAAACAAATACTAACAGAATTAAAAGAGGAAATAGAATGCAATGCATTCGTTTTAGGAGACTTCAACAATACACTCACTCTGAAGGACAGATCAACCAGACAGAAAATAAGTAAGGAGACAGAGGCACTGAACAACACATTAGAACAGATGGACCTAACAGACATCTACAGAACTCTACACCCAAAAGCAGCAGGATACACATTCTTCTCAAGTGCACGTGGAACATTTTCCAGAGTACACCACATACTAAGCGACAAAAAGAGCTCGGTAAATTCAAAAAGATTGAAATTGTACCACCCAGTTTCTCAGACCACAAAACTATGAAACTAGAAATAAATTAGTCAAAGAAAACGAAATATCCCACAAACACATGGAGACTTCAGAACATGCTCCTAAACAACCAATGGATCAATGACCCAATAAAAACAGAGATCAAGCAAAATATGTAGACAAATGACAACAATAATTCAACACCGCAAAATCTGTGGGATGCAGCGAAGGCTGTGCTAATAGGAAAGTATATTTCAATACAGGTCTACCTGAGGAACGAAGAACAATCCCACATGAGCAGTTTAACTCACAATTAATAAAACTAGAAAAGAAGAACAAATGAGGCCCAAATTCAGTAGAAGGGGGGACATAATAAAGATTAGAGCAGAAACAAATAAAATTGAGAAGAATAAAACAGGAAAGAATCAATGAAAGCAAGAGCTAGTTCTTTCAGAAAATAAACAAAATACATAACCCCTAGCCAGAATTATCAAGAAAAAAAGAGTTTACTCACATAAAAGGAATCAGAAATGAGGAAGGAAAAGTCACAACGGACACCATAGAAATACAAATAATTATTAGAGAATACTATGAAAAGTTATTTGCTAACAAACTGGATAAAGTAGAAGGAATGGACAACTTTCTAGAAAAATAAAACCTTCCAAGGCTGACCAAGAAAAAAAAATCTGAACAGGCCAATTATCAGCAAAGAAACTGAACTGGTAATCAAAAACCTACTTAAGAACAAAATGACAACAAAATAGACTTCAAAACAAAGAAAGTAGCAAAAGGTAAAGAAGGACATTACATAATGATAAAGGGGTCAGTCCAAAAAGAAGATATAACCATTATAAATATATATGCACCCAACACAGGAGCGCCAGCATATGTGAGACAAATACTAACAGAATTAAAGGAGGAAATAGACACCAATGCATTCATCTTAGGAGACTTCAACACACCACTCACTCCAGAGGACAGATCAACCAGACAGAAAATAAGTAAAGACACAGAGGCACTGAACAACACACTAGAACAGATGGACCTAACAGACATCTACAGAACTCTACACACAAAAGCAACAGGATACACATTCTTCTCAAGTGCACATGGAACATTTTCCAGAATAGACCACATACTAGGCCACAAAAAGAACCTCAGTAATTTCAAAAATATTGAAATCCTACCAACCAACTTCTCAGATCACCAAGGTATAAAACTAGAAATAAATTTTAGAAAGAAATCAAAAAGGCTCACAAATACATGGAGACTTAACAACACTCTCCTAATTAATCAATGGGTTAACACCAAATCAAAACAGAAATCAAAGAATATATGGAGACTAATGACAACAACAACACAAAGCCACAACTTCTGTGGGACGCAGCAAAGGCAGTTCTAAGAGGAAAGTATATTGCAATCCAGGCCTATTTAAAGAAGGAAGAACATTCCCAAATGAATAGTCTAAAGACACAATTACAGAAATTTGAAAAAGAAGAACAAATGAGGCCCAAAGTCACCAGAAGGAGGGACATAATAAAGATTAGAGAAGAAATATATAAAATTGAGAAGAATAAAACAATAGAAAAAAATCAATAAAACCAAGAACTGGTTCTTTGAAAAAATAAACAAAATAGATAAACCCCTAGCCAGACTCATTAAGAGAAAAAGAGAATCTACACACATAAACACAATCAGAAATGAGAAAGGAAAAATCACGACGGACCCCACAGAAATACAAAGAATCATAAGAGAATATTATGAGAATCTATATGCTAACAAGCTGGAAAACATAGAAGAAATGGACAACTTCTTAGAAAAATACAACCTTCCAAGACTGACCAAGCAAGAAACAGAAAAACTAAACAGACCAATCACCAGCGATGAAATCGAATTGGTAATCAAAAAACTACCCAAGAACAAAACCCCCGGGCCTGATGGATTCACCTCTGAATTCTACCAGACATATAGAGAAGAAATAACACCGATTCTCCTTAAAGTTTTCCAAAAAATAGAAGAGGAGGGAATACTTCCAAACTCATTCTATGAAGCCAGCATCACTCTAATACCAAAACCGGGCAAAGACCTCATCAAAAAAGAAAATTACAGACCAATATCCCTGATGAACGTAGATGCAAAAATACTCAACAAAATATTAGCAAACTGAATTCAAAAATACGTGAAGAGGATCATACACCATTATCAAGTGGGATTCATCCCAGGGATGCAAGGATGGTACAACATTCGAAAATCCATCATCATCATCCACCACATCAACAAAAAGAAGAACAAAAACGACATGATCATCTCCATAGATGCTGAAAAAGCATTTGACAAAATTCAGCATCCATTCCTGATTAAAACTCTCAACAAAATGGGTATAGAAAGCAAGTACCTCAACATCATAAAGGCTATATATGACAAACCCACAGCTAACATCATACTTAACGGCGAGACGCTGAAAGCTTTTCATCTAAGATCGGGAACAAGACAGGGATGCCCACTCTCTTTACTGTTATTCAACATAGCACTGGAGGCCTAGCCACAGCAATCAGACAAAACAAAGACATACAAGGCATCCAGATTGGTAAAGAAGAAGTCAAATTGTCACTATTTGCAGATGACATGATACTGTACATAAAAAACCCTAAAGATTCCATTCCAAAACTACTAGAACTAATATCTGAATTCAGCAAAGTTGCAGGATACAAAATTAACACACAGAAATCTGTTGCTTTCCTATACACTAATGATGAACTAACAGAAAGAGAAATCAGAAAAACAATTCCATTCACAATTGCATCAAAAAGAATAAAATACCTAGGAATAAACCTAACGAAGGAAGTGAAAGACCTGTACTCTGAAAACTACAAGACACTCCTAAGAGAAATTAAAGAGGACACTAACAAATGGAAATGCATCCCATGCTCTTGGCTAGGAAGAATACATATTGTCAAAATGGCTATACTACCTAAAGCAATCTACAGATTCAATGCAATCCCTATCAAACTACCAACAGCTTTCTTCAATGAACTGGAACAAATAAATCTAAAATTCATATGGAACCA
Organism: Smutsia gigantea; assembly: GCA_032199065.1. Taxonomy (NCBI): domain Eukaryota; kingdom Metazoa; phylum Chordata; class Mammalia; order Pholidota; family Manidae; genus Smutsia; species Smutsia gigantea. The sequence goes on along the minus strand of JAVSCE010018428.1, from coordinate 49,782 downwards.
CAAAAGACCCCGAATAGCCAAATCAATCCTGAGAAGGAGGAATAAAACAGGGGGAATTACACTCCCTGACTTCAAGCTCTACTACAAAGACACAGTAATCAAGACAATTTGGTATTGGCACAAAAACAGACCCAAAGACCAGTGGAACAGAATAGAAAATCGAAATATTACCCCAAACATATACAGTCAATTAATATTTGATAAAAGTGCCTTGGATATACAGGGAGATGACAGCCTCTTCAGCAGCTGGTGTTGGAAAAACTGGACAGCTACATGTAAGAGAATGAAACTGGACTACTGTCTAGCCCCATACACAAAGGTAACCTCAAGGTGGATCAAAGACCTGAATGTAAGTCATGAAACCATAAAACTCTTAGAAAAAAACATAGGCAAAAATCTCTTGGACATAAACATGAGCAACTTCTTCATGAACATATCTCCCCGGGCAAGGGAAACAAAAGCAAAAATGAACAAGTGGGACTATATCAAGCTGAAAAGCTTCTGTACAGCAAAGGACACCATCAGTAGAACAAAAAAGACATCCTACAGTATGGGAGAATATATTCATAAAAAACGTATCTGATAAAGGGTTGACATCCAAAATATATAAAGAACTCATGCACCTTAACAAACAGAAAGCAAATAATCCAATTAAGAAATGGGCAGAGGACATGAATAGACACTTCTCCAAAGAAGAAATTCAGATAGCCAACAGGCACATGAAAAGATGCTCCACATCGCTAATCATCAGAGAAATGCAGATTAAACCACAATGAGATATCACCTCACACCAGTGAGGATGGCCAACATCCAAAACACAAACAACAACAAATGTTGGCGAGGATGTGGAGAAAAGGGAACCCTCCTACCCTGCTGGTGGGACTGCAAATTAGTTCAACCATTATGGAAAGCAGTATGGAGGTTCCTCAAAAAACTCAAAATAAAAATACCATTTGACCCAGGAATTCCACTCCTAGGAATTTACCCTAAGAATGCAGCAGCCCAATTTGAAAAGGACAGATGCACCCCTATGTTTATTACAGCACTATTTACAATAGCCAAGAAATGGAAGCAACCTAAGTGTCCATCAGTAGATGAATGGATAAAGAAGATGTGGTACATATACACAATGGAATATTATTCAGCCATAAGAAGAAAACAAATCCTACCATTTGCAACAACATGGATGGAGCTAGAGGGTATTATGCTCAGTGAAATAAGCCAAGCCGAAAAAGACAAGTATCAAATGATTTCACTCATATGTGGAGTATAAGAACAAAGAAAAAATACTGAAGGAACAAAACAGCAGCAGACTCACAGAACCCAAGAACGGACTAATAGTTACCAAAGGGAAAGGGACTGGGGAAAATGGGCGGGAAGGGAGGGATAAGAAGGAAAAAGGGGCATTACGATTAGCAGATGTAATGTTGGGGGGGCACGGGGAGGGCAGTACAACTCAGAGAAGACAAGGAGTGATTCTATAGCATCTCACTACGCTGATGGACAGTGACTGTAATGGGGTTGGTGGGGGGGACCTGATGAAGGGGTAGTTTAATAACCGTAATATTGCACATGTAATTGTAGATTAATGATAACAAAATAAATTATATTAAAAAAAAGAACAAAATGACTGCACCAGATGGCTTCACTGCTGAATTTTACGAACATTTAGTGAAGACCTAATACCCATCCTCCTTAAAATTTTACAAAGAGTAGAAGAAGAGGGAATACTTACAAACTCATTCTATGAGGCCAGCATCACTCTAATACCAAAACTAGGCAAAGACACCACAAAAAAGGAAAATTGCAGACCAATATCCCTGATGAACATAGAGACAAAAATACTAAACAAAATATTAGCAAACCGAATTCAAAAACAGATCAAAAGGATCACCCATCATGATCAAGTACAATTTATTTCAGGGATGCAAGGATGGCACATTTAAAGATCCATGAACATCATCCCCACATCAACAAAAAGGACAAAAAGCACGTAATCATCTCCATAGATGCTGAAAAAGTATTCGACAAAATTCAACATCCATTCATGATAAAAACTCTCAACAAAATGGGTATAGAGGGCAAGTACCTCAATATAATAAAGGCCATATAGGACAAACCCACAGCGAACTTTAAACTTAACAGCGAGAAGCTGAAAGCTTTTCCTTTAAGATTGAGAACAAGACAAGGATGCCCACCATCCCCACTTTTATTCAACATAGTTCTGGGGGTCCAAGCCACAGCAAGCAGACAACACAAAGAAGTAAAAGGCACCCAGTTTGTATGGAGGAAGTCAAACTGTCCCTATTTGCACATGACATGATATTGTACATAAAAAGCCCTAAAGAATCCACTCCAAAACTACTCTAATATCTGAATTCAGTAAAGTTGCGGAATAAAAAATTAATACACAGAAATCTGTTGCATTCCTATACACTAACAATGAACTAGCAGAAAGAGAAATCAGGAAAACAATTCCATTCACAATTGCATCAAAAAGAATAAAATACCTAGGAATAAACCTAACCAAGGAAGTAAAAGACCTATACTCTGAAAACTATAAGACATTCATGAGAGAAATAAAAGAGATTCCAATAAATGGAAACACATCCAGTGCTCATGGATAGGAAGAATTAATATTGTCAAAATGGCCATCCTGCCTAAAGCAATCTACAGATTCAATGCAATCCCTATCAAAATACCAACAGCATTCTTCAATGAATAGAGCAAATAGTTCTAAAGCTCATATGGAACCACAAAAGACCCCGAATAGCCAAAGCAATCCTGAGAAGGAAGAATAGAGCTGGGGGGATTATGCTCCTCAAATTCAAGCTCTCCTACAAAGCCACAGTAATCAATACAATTTGGTACTGGCACAAGAACAGACACAGAGACCAATGGAACAGACTAGAGAGCCCTGATATAAACCCAACCATATACGGTCAATTAATATATGATAAAGGAGCCATGGACATACAATGGGGAACTGACAGCCTCTTCAACAGCTGGTGCTGGCAAAACTGGACAGCTACATGCAAGAGAATGAAACTGGACTATCGTTTAACTCCATACACAAAAGTAAACTCGAAATGGATCAAAGACCTGAATGTAAGTCATGAAACCACAAAATTCTTAGAAGAAAACATAGGCAAAAATCTCCTGAATATGAGCATGAGCAACTTCTTCCTGAAAGCATCTCATTGAGCAAGGGAAGCAAAGGCAAAAATGAACTCATGGGACTATATCAAACTAAAAAGTTTCTGTATGGCAAAGGACACCATCAGCAGAACAAAAAGGCATCCTACAGTATGGGAGAATATATTTGTAAATGACATATCCGACAAGGGGTTAACATCCAAAATATATAAAGAACTCACACTCCTCAACACCCAAGAAGCAAATAACCCGATTAAAAAATGGGTAGAGGATATGAAGAGAGAGTTCTCCAAAGAAGAAATTCAGATGGCCAACAGACACATGAGAAGATGCTCCACATCACTACCCATCAGGGAAATGCAAATAAAAACCACAATGAGATATCACCACACACCAGTAAGGACGGCCAGCATCCAAAAGACTAAGAACAACAAATGCTGGTGAGGGTGCAGAGAAAGGGGAACCCTCCTACACTGCTGGTGGGAATGTAAGCTAGTTCAATCATTGTGGAAAGCAATATGAAGGTTCCCCAAAAAACTAAAAATAGAAATACCATTTGACCCAGGAATCCCACTCCTTGCAATTTACCCAAAGAATACAACTTCTCAGATTCAAAAAGACATATGCACCCCTATGTTTATTGCAGCACTTTTTACAATAGCCAAGATATGGAAGCAACCTAAGTGTCCATCAGTAGATGAATGGATAAATAAGAGGTGGTACATATACACAATAGAATACTATTCAGCCATAGGAAAGAAACAAATCCTACCATTTGCAACAGCATGGATGGAGCTGGAGGATATTATGCTCAGTGAAAGAAGCCAGGTGGAGAAAGACAAGTGCCAAATGATTTCCCTCATTTGTGCAGTATAACAATGAAGCAAAACGGAAGGAACAAAATAACAGCAGATTCAGAGACTCCAAGAAAGAAGTTGTGGTTACCAAAGGGGAAGGTGGGTTGGGGAGGGTGGGAGAAGGAGATTGAGGGGTATTTTTTTTAGTACACATGATGTGGGGGATCATGGGGAAAACAGTGTAGCACAGAGAAGGCAAATAGTGAATCTGTGGCATCGTACTACACTGAAGGACACTGACTGCATTGGGGTATGGGTGGGGACTTGATAATGGGTAAATGTAGCAATCACATTGTTTTTTTCATGTGAAACCTTCATGAGAGTGTATATCAATAATACCATAATAAAAAGTTAAAAAAAAAAAGAGCATTGTTCAGACCAAAATTTCACAAATCCTAGGAAAAGGGCCAAATGAAACCAAACTCACCAATCTTCCTGAAAGAGAGTTCAAAATAAAAATCATACACATGCTTTTGGAGGTACAGAAAAATATTCAAGAACTCAGGAATGAATTTAAGTCAGAGATGCAATCATTAAGAAATTCCATATCTGAAATGCAACATACAATGGAGGGATTTAAAAGCAGATTAGATGTAGTAGAAGAAACAGTAAAGGAATAGAAATTAGAGAAGAGGAATACAAAGAAGCTGAGGCACAGAGAGAAAAAAGAATCTCTAGGAATGAAAGAATATTGAGAGAACTGTGTGACCAATCCAAACGGAACAATATTCGCATAATAGGGGTACCAAAAGAAGAAGAAGAGAGAAAAAGGGATAGAGGTGTCATTGAGGAAGTAATTGCTGAAAACTTCCCCAATCTGGGGAAGGAGAGAGGCTCTCAAGCCATGGAAGTCCACAGATCTCCCAACACAAGGGACCCAAGGAACACAACATCAAGACATATAATAATTAAAATGGCAAAGATCAAGGATAAAGACAGACTTTTAAAAGCAGGTAGAGAGAGAAAAAAGATTACATACAAAGGAAAACCCATCAGGCTATCTATCATGAGACTTCTCAACAGAAACTTTACAGGCCGAAAGAGAGTGTCATGACATATTTAACATAATTAAGCAAAAGGGCCTTGAACCAAGAATACTCTACATGGCAAGGTTATCATTTAAATTTGAAGGAGGGATTAAACAATTTTCAGATAAACAAAAGCTGGGAGAATTTACCTCCCACAAACCACCTCTACAGTGCATTTTGGAGGGACTCCTACAGATGGAAGTATTCCTAAGGCTAAATAGGTGTCACCCAAGGCATAGACAAAGAATATGACATAACATACAAAGAATGGAGGAGGAAGAAAAAGAGGGGAGAAAAAAAGACTCTTAGGTTGTGTTTGTAATATTATACAAAGTGAATTAAATTAGACTGTTAGATAGTAAGGGAATTACCCTTGAAACTTTGGTAACCACAAATCTTAAGCCCACAATGGCAATAAGTACATACCTATCAATAATCACCCTAAATGTAAATTGTCTGAATGCACCAATCAAAAGATGTAGAGTCACTGAATAGATAAAAAAACAAGACCCATCTATATGCTGCCTACAAGAGACTCATTTCAAATCCAAAGACATACACAGACTGAAAGTAAAGGGATGGAAAAGATGTTTTAGGCAACCAATGCGGAGAAAAAAGCAGGAGTTGCAGTACTTGTATCAGACAGACTAGACTTCAAAACAAAGAAGGATCATCTACATATGTGAAACAAATACTAATAGAATTCAAGGGGGAAATAGAATGCAGTGCATTCATTTTGGGAGGCTTCAACACACCATATACTCCAAAGGACACATCAACCAGACAGAAAATAAATAAAGAGTCAGAGTCACTGAACAACGTATTAGAACAGATGGACCTAACAGACATCTACAGAAAACTCCATCCAAAAGCAACAGGATACACATTCTTCTCAAGTGCACATGGAACATTTTCAAGAATAGATCATATACTAGGCCACAAAAAAAACCTCAGTAAATTCAAAAAGATTGAAATTGTACCAACCAGCTTCTCAGATCACAAAGGTATGAAATTAGAAATAAATTATTCAAAGAAAACGAAAAAGCCTACAAACACATGGCAGCTTAATAACATGCTCCTAAATAATCAATGGATCAATGACCAAATAAAAACAGAGATCAAGCAATATATGGAGACAAATGACAACCATAATTCAACACCGCAAAATCTATAGGACGCAGCAAAGGCCGTATTAAGAGGGAAAAATATTGCAATATAGGTCTACCTCAGGAAAGAAGAACAATCCCAAATGAACAGTCTAAACTCACAAGTAATGAAACTAGAAAAAGAAGAATAAATGAAGCCCAGAGTCAGTAGAAGAAGGGACATAATAAAGATTAAAGCAGAAATAAATAAAATTGAGAAGAATAAAACAATACTAAGAATCAATGAAAGCTGGTTCTTCGAGAAAATAAATAAAATAGATAAACCCCTAGCCAGACTTACCAAGAAAAACAGAGTCTACCCACATGAAAAGAATCAGAAATGAGAAAGGAAAAATCACTAGAGACACCACAGAAATATAAAGAATTATGAGAGAATACTATGAAAAATTATGTGGTAACAAACTGGATAAACTGGAAGAAATGGACAACTTTCTAGAAAAACACAGCCTTCTGAGGCCGATCCAGGAAGAAACAGAAAATCTGAATAGACCAATTACCAGCAAAGAAACTGAATTGCTAATCAAAAAACTACCTAAGAACAAAACCCCTGGGCCACATGGTTTTACTGGTGAATTTTATCAAACATTTAGTGAAGACCTAATACCCATCCTCCTTAAAGTTTTCCAAAATGTAGAAGAGGAGGGAATACTCCCAAACTCATTCTACAAGGCCAATATCACTCTAATACCAAAACCAGGCAAAGACACCACAAAAAAGAAAATTACAGACCAATATCCCTGATGAACATAGATGCAAAAATACTCAACAAAATATCAGCAAACCAAATTCAAAAATACATCAAAAAGTATATCCATCATGATCAAGTGGTATTCATCCCAGGGATGCAAGGATGGTACAACATTCGAAAATCCATCAACATCATCCATCACATCAACAAAAATAAGGACAGAAACCACATCATCATCTCCATAGTTGCTGAAAAAGCACTCGACAAAATTCAAAATCCATTAATGATAAAAACTCTCAACAAAATGGGTATAGAGGGCAAGTACCTCAACATAATAAAGGCCATGTATGACAAACCCACAGCCAACATTATACTTAACAGCAAGAAGCTGAAAGCTTTTCCCCTAACATCGGGAACAAGACAAGGATGTCCACTCTCCCCGCTTTTATTCAGGATAGTTCTAGAGGTCCTAGCCATGGCAATCAGAAAACACAAAGAAATAAAAGGCATCCAGATTGGTAAGGAAGAAGTCAAACTGTCCCTGTTTGCAGATGACATGATATTGTACATAAAAAGCTTTAAAGAATCCACTCCAAAACTACTAGACCTAATATCTGAATTCAGTAACGTTGCGGGATAAAAAATTAATACACAGAAATCTGTTGCATTCCTATACACAAACGATGAACTAGCAGAAAGAGAAATCAGAAAACAATTCCATTCACAATTGCATCAAAAAGAATAAAATACGTAGGAATAAACCTAACCAAGGAAGTGAAAGACTTATACTCTGAAAACTATAAGACTCATGAGAGAAATTAAAGAAGATACCAATAACTGGAAACACATCCCATGCTCATGGATAGGAAGAATTAATATTGTCAAAATGGCCATCCTGCCTAAAGCAATCTATAGATTCAATGCAATCCCTATCAAAATACCAACAGCATTCTTCAATGAACTAGAGCAAATAGTTCTAAAATTCATATAGAACCAAAAAAGACCGAATAGTCAAAGTAATCCTGAGAAGGAAGAATAAAGTGGGGGAATTAAGCTCCCTGACTTCAAGCTCTACTACAAAGGCACAGTAATCAAGACAATTTGATACTGGCACAAGAACAGACCCATAGACCAGTGGAAAACAGAATAGAGATCTCAGATGTAAACCCAAGCATATATGGTCAATTAATATACTTTAAAGGAGCCGTGGATATACAATGGGGAAATGACAGCCTCTTCAACAGCTGGTGTTGGCAAAACTGGACTGCTACATGTAAGAGAATGAAACTGGATTACTGTCTAACCCCATACACAAAAGTAAACTCAAAATGTATCAAAGACCTGAATGTAAGTCATGAAACCATAGAACTCTTAGAAAAAAATATAGGCAAAAATCTCATGGACATAAACATTAGCAACTTCTTCATGAACACATCTCCTTGGACAAGAGAAACAAAAGCAAAAATGAACAAGTGGGACTATCTATGTCAAACTAGTGTCCTTCTGTACAGCAAAGGACACCATCAGTAGAAGAAAAAGACATCCTACAGTATGGGAGAATATATTCATAAATGACATGTCCAATAAGGGGTTGACATCCAAATTATATAACGAGCTCATGCACCTCAATAAACAAAATGCAAATAAGCCAATTAAGAAATGGGCAGAGGAGCTGAACAGACACTTCTCCAAAGAAGAATTTCAGATGGCCAACAGGCACATGAAAAGATGCTCCACATTGCTAATCATCAGAGAAATGCAAATTAAAACCACAAGGAGATATCACCTCACACCAGTCAGGATGGCCAACATCCAAAAGACAAACAACAACAAATGTTGGCGAGGATGTGGAGAAAGGGGAACCGTCCTACACTGCTGGTAGCAATGTAAATTAGTTCAACCATTGTGGAAAGCAGTATGGAGGTTCCTCAAAAAACTCAAAATAGAAATACCATTTGACCCAGGAATTCCACTCCTAGGAATTTACCCTAAGAACGCAGCAGCCCAGTTTGAAAAAAGACATATCACCCCTATGTTTATCACAGCACTATTTCCAATAGCCAAGAAATGGAAGCAACCTAAATGTCTATCAGTAGATGAATAGATAAAGAAGATGTGGTACATATTCACAATGGAATATTATTCAGCCATAAGAAGAAAACAAATCTTGGACTTGATAATTTGGGGAGTCTAGTAACCATAATGATGCTCATGTAATTGTACATTAATAATAACAAAATAGAAAATAAATAAAGCAATAGAAACCCAAATAAATATTGTTGATTTCAACTGCCAAATTTTGGGGTGATTTGTTGCACAGCAAAAAATAACTAATAAAATACTTCTTGTATATAGTCTTCATTTGTATAGCACTCCAGATAAGTTGGCATTATTTATACCCATTTTACTAAAGAGACACTGAGATTCAAAATTGTTAACCGATTTGCCCAAAGACTTTTCACTATTAATTTTTGGAACAGATGATAATTTATGGAACTGGAATTTGAACTCAAACTAGTAACAAACTCTCATGTTTTCTGTGTGTTTTCTCTGTCTTTTTACTCTTTTTTCCCTCTACACTCTCTTCTTTCTAACAATTTCAACTCTCCTTCTGTGGATGACCCTAAATCTATATATTTCATTTAAATCTTTCCTGAATTCTAGTCTTATGTTCTGACTTTCCTGAGTGTATCAAACTTAACCTGCTCCAAACTGAAGACATTGGTTCCTTATCCAGTGCCTATAAGCCTGACCCAAATAAAAGTTCATCCTTCTGATTTCCTTTTTTCTGATAAATGACGACATCATAATTCTAGTTACCTTTACTCAAAACTCCAACACACTGCTTTTTCTTTTACTTTTTAAAAACTAAGTTAATGGCGCATATCTATTGCAGCAAATGTGGACACGCAACAGTTCTTTTTTAATTTACAATTATCTGTAAGCAACAGTATAAATAACCATAAAGAAAAAGGAACTTCTGAAATAAATTATGGAATATCCACATAATGGAATATCAGTCAGCAATTTTAAATTTTTTTAAGAGATAAAATTTTATATTACAAATAAAAGTTAAAAGTCAGCTTTCTAAATTATAGGTAATACTTGTAAGGAAATCTTCTTTTCCACAGATGTAGACAAAAGATAAAAGAAATGGATATATTCTCTCCATTGTCCACAGACTTGCTTCTCATATTCTCGAATTGGAGAATGGCAGTACCATCTGCCTGGTTGCCAAAGCCAGAAACTTGAGGGTTATCTTCAGCCACTCCCCATCTCTCATTGCTTCAGCCAACAGGCAACTTCTTCCAAAGTTCTTTGTTCTCTTCTATAACTCAACAGGTTCTTTGTGCCTCTTCTCTAAACAACCATAATATCATCATAGATCTCCAGGATTTTAGACTCTCCCTCCTCCAGCCATTTTTCTACACTGCTGTCATAGTTATCAACCCTGAACCTGGATAATAATAGGTAATTTTTCTGCTATTTGTTTCTGAGGCCTGAGAGAGAAAGTTTACCTGTGTAGCAGATTCTGAAAATGCCATGTTTCTACTTATATATAGTATGACTGGGTTATTTTTGACCTTTGCCTTACAAATTCCATTTCACCTTTTTTTTAGTTGAAATATGGTTGATATACAGCCTTTTTTTTAAAAAAATTAAGGTATTATTGATATACAATCTTATGAAGATTTCACATGAGCAACATTGTGGTTTCAACATTCACCCGTATTATCAAGTCTCCCCCAACCCCATTGCAATCACTGTCCTGGTTGATATACAATCTTATATTGTTTTCAAATATAGAACTCAGCGGTCCAACAATTATCCATCTCATCGTTTAACATAGCTCAAATGTTACTTCCTCTCTGGCTCTACTAGCGTTACTCTACTTTTCTCTGCACTTCCAAAAGCACTTTGCAAATGCACCTTTTATGATGCTTATACTACAGCCAGGCTAACAATGCTTATTTAAGATTTACCTATATTTCACTTTTTTTAAATCACCTTTTACTTCTTCCAGTTTTTGCATAAAGGTAGCACAGTACTGTATGGTAAATCAAAAATACATTTTATATCAATCTTAGCAAATATTTTAATGTGCCACTTAAAGTATCTATGTTTATATTAGAATTAAGTTTGGGTGAAAGCAAAGTATAGAAAATGAAAAGAAGTCCCTTATCCTCTGCAACCATTTAACTGACTTTGGGGTAGAGTCATTTCATTTTATTAAGACAGAACTATCTTCTAATACATTTTAAAAATATATATTTATGACATGGAAAATCTTCCAGTGGGTATCCAATACGGTGTGAGGTCATGGAAAATGAGTATCAAGCATTCTATGAGTTACAGTTTAAAATGGTATCTTTCTATACCTGGATGCAGTACAGGCAATCTGTGGAATGTGAGAAAATATTTGCAAATCATATATCTGATAAGGGGTTATTATACAAAATAAATAAAGAACTCATAAAACGCAAGAGCAACAAACAAACAATCTGATTAAAAATGGGAGGATATGAGCAGACACTTTTCCAGAGAAGACGTGCAAATGGCCGTGAGAAGGTGCTCCGTATCACTGATGCTCAGGGAAATGCAAGTCAAAGCCACAAGAGACATTACCTAACACCTGTTAGAGCAGCCACTGTCAAAAAGAAAAGAAATAACACATATTGGTGAGGATGTGAAAAAAAGGGAAAACTTGTGCACTGTTGGTGAGAATGTAAATTGGTGCAGCCACTGTGGAAAACAGTACAATGGGTTCCTCCAAAAATTAAAAATAGAACTACCATATGATCCAGGAATTCCACCTTTGGGTATTTATTTGAAAGAAACAAAAACACTAACTCAAAAAGATATGTGCACTCCCATGTTCAATGCAGCATTATTTATCACAGCCAAGGCTTAGAAGTAACCTAAGAGTCCACTGTAGATGAGTGGACAAAGAAAGTGCACTACACATATACAATGGAATAATATTATTTTGCCATAAAAAAGAAGGAAATCTTGCCATCTGCAACAACAGGGCATTATGCTACGTGAAATAAGTCAGACAAAGACAAATACATATGATCTCACTTATATGTAGAATCCAAAACAAACAAAGCAAAACTCACAGTTATAAAAAAGTCCTGCGGTTGTACAGCATGGTGACCATAGTTAATAATACTGTACTGTATATTTGAAACTTGCTAAGAGAGTACATCTTAAAAGTTCTCATCACAAGAAATACAATTGTTAATGGTATAATGGTGGATGATAGTATCATTTCACAGTATACACACATGTAGAATCATTATGTTGTACACCTGAAACAAATACAATGTTATATGTCAATGATGTCTCAGTTCTTTAAAATGCACTCAAAATAATACTTCCTGAAAACAATTAAGATATTCTTCATTAATTAAGAGTCAGAATTCTTTGCTCATTTGTCATCTACTCCTCTCCACTTAGTGGCTATGCCAAGCTATTTTATAGTTTTTGGTCCCATATTCTAAATTAAACTTAGGTTCTACCCCTTATTCTATGCACATTTACTTCTAGTTAAAATATAGCTATCAAAAGGATACCATCAGCAGAATAAAAAGGCAACCTAGAGCATGGGAGAATATATTCATAAATGATTTATCTTATAAGGAGTTAACAACCAAAATATATAAAGAGCTCATATGCCTCAACACCTAAAAACCAAATAACCTGATTAAAAAATGGGTAGAGGAGCTGAACAGACATTTCTCCAAAGAAGAAATACAAATGGCCAACAGGCACATAAAAAGATGCTCCACGTCACTAATCATCAGAGAAATGCAAATCAAAACCACAGTGAGGTATCACCTCACATCAGTCAGAATGGGCACTATCCAAAAGATAAATAACAAGTGTTGGCAAGGATGTGGAGAAAAGGAAACGCTCCTACACTGTTGGTGGGAATGTAAATTGGACAACTGCTGTGGAAAGCAGTATGGAGGTTCCTCAAAAAAGTAAATGTAGAAATACCATTTAACCCAGTAACTCTACTTCCAGAAATTTACCCAAAGAAAACAAAATCCCTGACTCAAAAAGACATATGCACCCCTATGTTTATTGCTGCATTATTTACAATAGCCAAGATATGGAAGCAACCTAAGTGTCCATCAACAGATGAATGAATAAAGAAGAGGTGGTACATATACACAATGGAATATATTAGTCAACCATAAAAAGAACTCCTGCCATTTGCAAAAACATGGATGGATCTAGAGGGCATTATACTCACTGAAATAAGCCAGGCAGAGAAAGACAAATACCATATGATTTCACTTCCTTGTGGAACAAAGCAAAACAGAATGAACAAAACAGCAGTAGACTCAGAGACACCAAGAAGTGACTGGAGGTTACCGTGAGGGAGGGGTTGGGGTGTATGGATGGGAAGTATGAGAGGGATGAGCAAAAAAATACTCAATCATAATATAAGCTGGTCACAGGGATAGTAGAACAGCATGGAGAATATAGCCAATGATCCTGTAACAGTTTTCTATGTTGATAGATAGTAACCGCACCTGTGGGGGTGAGGATTTAATAGTATGGGTAACTGTTGAACCACTGTGTTGTGTATTTGAAACCAAGATAAAATTGTGTATCAATAATACTTCAATAAAAAATATATAGCTCTCATTAACTTTAATATCTTTCTGAAAATTGTCTTTCTACCAACTCTAATAGTCTCTGTAAGATGACTTTCACCCTCATTTTTTGTTCTCAGTTTAAATGATTGTTCTGTCCAGTTTCTGAGACTTTTCTCTCCTGATGATCTTTTGAGGGACTCCAAACTTCCTTACTTGTGAAAGCTTATGACAGCTCAGTTTTCTACCCTTATACCTGAAAGCAAATATACCAGGAGCCAGTAATTTGGGGGGCTCATATTAGAATTCTGCCCCCCAAAAATTTTATCATCTGTGTAGCATAACTATGTCTTGAAAATTTGTTTTAAATTTTGTAATTTTATCTTTCCTGTTTTGATTTGTGGTCAGTCAAATATTTTTATTTGATATAAAATACTCAGGAATTCAGTCTTTATTGTTTTTATAAGAAAATTTAGACTGCTTCATGAGAATCTGCTATAAAAATAGGAACTGCTAATCAATCAATAAGTCAATTAACAGTTTATAGGTCATTTACTAGGTAAAGGCTGATGTGCTAGGTGCTGAACAGAATACTAGTTTTAAATGTGTATAGCAGTACCTGCCATCAAGAAATTTGTAGACAGGAAAGAAAGGAAAGGGAAGGGAAGGAAAGAGAAGGGAAGGAGGGAAGGAAGGAAGGAAGGAAGGAAGGAAGGAAGAGAGGAAGGGAGGGAGGAAGAAGGTTATAGACAAATTGAGGAAATAAGGCATAGAATAATCTAGTGTAGCCTGTGATAAGAATAAGACAGTCTTTTATTTCTAGCCTTATTTTGATGCTTTCATTCATGGTTTCCTGTGCCTTGAGTTTCTGATCCTCAAAAGAGGAAAAGAAAATATCTAGGGGAAATCTGAAACACAACCAGCTTCTCAGGGAGTTCTCTGGATTAGATATGAACCTTTTAAAGCCATTATCCAGTGTGACCTTGACCCAGACTTCTGGAGCAAGCTCCAACAAGACTAGAGCTGGTCGGGGTTAATTTATTTAACAACAGTTGCCTAAGTCTAAAAACTGCCATCTTATCCACAGAATGGGATATTTACAAATCAGATATCTGTAAGGGATTAATATACTGAATATATAAATAAATCTTACAACTCAACCATAAAAAAACAAACAACCCAATTGAAAAATGGTAAAAGACTTGAATAGGCATTTCTCCGAAGAAGATGTAAAAGAAACACATGAAAAGATGCTCAACATAATTAACCACCTGGGAACCACAAGATACCACTTCATACTCAGAATAGCTATTATCAAAAACAGAAAAAACAACTGATGGTGCTTTATTGGAGAAAATTAAAAATAGTGTAGCCACTGTGGAAAACTGGCAGTTCCTCAAAAAGTTAAACTTAGAATTATCAGATAATCCAGCAATTCCACTTTTAGGTATATACCTGAAACTGTTGAAAGCAAGGACTCCAACAGGTATTTGTACAGTATGTTCATAGCAGCATTATTCACTATAGCCTAAAAAGTGGAAACAACTCAAATTTTCATTGAATGATAAATATATAAACAAGAAGTGGTATATACACACAATGGAATATTATCCAGCCCTTAAAAAGGATGGAATTCTGATACATGCTACAACATGGATGAACTTGAAGACAATATACTCAATGAAATAAGCCAGTCACAAAAGGACAGATACTGTATGACTCCATTTACATGAGGTACCTAGTATAAGCAAATTCAGAGAGACAGAAAGTATAATAGAGATTACTAGGTGGGGACAAAGAGGAGTTATTATTTAATGGGTATAGAGATTCATTTGGGGATGATTAAAAAGTTGTTGAAATGGATATTGTTGGTGATTGCACAACATTGCGAAGTGCTTAATTCCACTAAATTCACACCTAAAAGTGGTTAAAATGGCAAATTTTGCATTATGTATATTTTACCACCACAATAAAAATTATTTTTAAAGATTAGCACAGAATTAAGAAAAAAAGCCTGCCATCTTGTATCATTGTCTCCTCACTCGGATCTCATTGTTAGTGAACTTGTCCTTCCCATGTGCCCTAGAAGGGAGGGCAACCTGAAACAAACCAGACCAATCAGATTCCCTGTCTCAGGAATTCGGAACTGAGGAGCTGAGACTGAGACAACTAGTAAGTGGTGGGGTTGGCTAGGCCATGGCAAGCCAACTGTGAGCAGGCTAAATTTTGGTGGGTACACTGAAGTTCATCTGCAGAGAAAGTGGAGACAATAGACCAAGCTGTACATGAGAGGTGGGGCGAGGAGCCTAGTTTACCACTTTATAGGTTGTCTTGTTCTGAGCTGGTAGTACTGGATTTCATGTGGTAGTCTTTGCCTTATACTTCTTGGATATCATGAATCTTTTCACTTATCTCCATTACCACTGTTATTACCCCAGACTAAAGCCTCATCATCTTTCACCTGGATTGTTCCAATAGCCTGTTTATTGGTCTCTTTCCTTCCACTCATGCCCAGTCCATTTGCCACATTATAGTCCTGGTGAGCTTTAGAAACATAAATTAGATCATGTTACATCTCTGCTTAAAATCCTTAAAGACCTCTGTTGCTTTAAAATGAAACCTAAGCTTCCTTGTATGACTTTAAGCAACTATATGATTGAGCCCGTGTCTCTCTTTCCAGTCACGTTATATATCACTCCCCTCTACACTTATTATCTTCAACCACTAGAGTTCATTTTTCTGTGTGGGTGTCACAGTCTACTTTCCTGCATGGAATACACTTCACTAGTTTTGAAGGTTTGTGTCATTCAGGTCTCAGCTCATGTCATAAGCTCAAAGGGTATTAACCATGTTTCTCAACTGGGGGTGATTTTGCTCCCACAGAGACTTGGCAATGTCTGGAGACAGTTTTGATTGTCACAATTAGAAGGCTTGTATGTTACTGGCATCTAGTGAGTAGAGGCCAGGGGTGTCACTGAACAAACACCCTGGTATGCACAGGATAGCCCCCTTCAAGAAAGAATGATCTGGTACGAAATGGCAATAGTGCAGAGGTTGAGAAACCCTACAAATAACACTCTATTTAAAGTGCCGTATCTGATTGCCCTGGTCATTTCCCTCACAGCACTTATCACAATCTAAACTTATCTTATTTGTTTGTTTGCTAATTCTCTGCATGTCCCATTAAAACATAAGCTTCTTGAAGTGGATATTCTCATTTGCCTGGTTCACTGCTAATTGAATGAATGAATGAATGGCCTGTACCTATAACTACTATATACTTTCCCCACCAATTTAAAGTTATATTTTACAAATTAACCTAATTCATTTCCCAAAAAATCATCTACTTTTATCCATTACTCCAACAATTTATCTCAAAAGAAAAATTCTTTTGAGCACCAACTATGTGCCAAGCAATGAGCTAGGTGCTAGGTATGTAATGGGGAACAAGACATGGCCTGTGGATTAAAGGATTTATAAGTCAAAGGTTGGCTGGGAATGGATGCTTTTATATAAAAAGGCCACTTGGAGTTTGGGATTCTATGGGGAATCAAGGAGAATATATGGTCTTTGCTCACAAGGGGTTTAATCTCTTCTGGGGGTGGGGGCAGATGAAAGATGTACACATACAACTACAAATACCAGAAAAGAATGCAAATAAGAAAAGCAAGATCTGTACTAGCTATGGAAATCGGAGAAGACTTTGTGGAAGAGGTGTTAGTTCATTTGAGACATATAAGAAGAGAGATGAAAGTCTGATCAAATAGGAGGAGGAAATGGAGAGAAGGGGAGAGGGCATTCCAGGCAGAGAGAATGGCAAGAGCCAAGGCACAGAAGTGTGTGTGCCAGGAACAAGTAGACGTGTTTGGCTAAAGCACCCAGGAGACCAGTGAGAGCTTAGGCTGGGAAGGGAGACTGGGTCCAAACTGGGTCAGTTGAATATGAATGCAAATGACCCAGATCTTGCCCACATTTCCTATAATTCAGAGCAGCACTTTGTTCATGCATACTGGGAAAGGGAAGCTTAGAGAAATCTGGTGACTCACAGACATTAGTAGACCTTTATTGTTTTGACTGTCAGGATTTGGAGGAGGTTCCTGGCCTACGATACTTCCCAGGAGCTCGGTTTGATGACACACATGAAGTTGACCGAGTTCCTGATATATAATAAGGATACTTCCTGTCTCTGTGTGAACAAACAATGCGTTAACAGGTTTAATTCTGAGGGGATAAAAAGGCTCAAAACAGAGTATTTTTTCTTTCATTCCAAGGTGTGATAGGAATGGGTGTATACTAATGAAGGGAGGATAAGGAAACAGGAGAGGGACCAAATAATAGGAAGAATAGGTCAGTTTGTTTGAGAAACAAGCTATGCTACAGTATATATTTGCAAAATTCTGGTTGCCATAGCGACTGGATGCTGCTCTTTCCACTGTTCCTCCTTTTATCCTTTGCGTGGCCCTTGAAGAAGTCATTTCCTAGGCAGATGTAGTTCTTGCCGTTTATCTTAAAGAGATTTTGGAACATTTATTTCCACCTGCTTTTCCTTTTCCCTTTTTTGTAACCCAGAACGAGCCACTCATCTAGTAAGAACTGAACGGGGCTGGTCATTTCAGGAGCAGGACCTTAAGATAAGAGGAACATTACCAAGCCAGATCCAAGTGGAAATGCCCAGCTGCTGCCTTCAGTAACATCCCAGCATATAAATAAGTGATGAAATAAATATAGAGATTAAGTAAAATATAGAATGGCTTTAAAAACAACAGCAAAAGAGCTTGCAGGCTCTGAACCCCAAGATGAGAATGACCCCCTATTGGGAGAGAGCACCAGTGATTATGAGACTCACACTCTTATCCCAGTAGATCCTCACAGCAATCCTATAAGCCAATGCCAGCTAACACTGAATGTGTGCTTACTCTGTGCCTCCCTCTTCAGACCCTTTGTTATCTCATCTAAGCCCTCACAGCAACCTTTGCTGCAGATAATCATCCCTATTTCAAAACTGAGACAAGAACATGGACTTAACAATTATTGAACACATACTATGTGCCAAGGAATTGTGCTCAGCACTTAACATGTATTTTCCCATGGAGACCTCTGAACTGGGTCTATGTTTTACTGAGGATCAAGGAGCCTAAATAGCTTGCCAAAATCTACACAGTGAAGAAGAGGAAGAAGCAAGATTCAAAGCTAGCCTTTCTTATTCCAAAGTTCATGAGCTTAAGCACTCCAAAAATAGAAATGGACTTCCCCAAATTTTCACAGTGAGCAAATTACAGACTGATTATCTGAATTCAGGTTTGTCTGATTCCAGAATTGGAATGCTGATATTTTGCAGTAAGAAAAATAATGGAAGGTGATTTCATTCTCTCATTTGAAGCTGATTCTGAAAGCAGAGTGATCTAACTGGGTTTTATTTCACTGTACTTTTTAAATACAGTTCCCTTAGAAGTTAGTTTGTAAATCACTAGTCAGATTTTTTGGTATTTGGCTACTAACCTGTAAATTTATGCGGCAAGTGGTTCCTATTCTAAAGGTGTTTACAACCTATTTAGGGGAACTAGACATTCAAGGAGAGACAGAAGGGATGAAGTGGGGGAGGCCAGCATGCAGAGAGGAAGAGTTAAGGAAGTGAGAGAATAAAAATAATAGTACACCAGGTGTGATAGATAGGGTCTTTACTTTTATCTTCAACTTCTGGAGCTAGTGAAGATGACTTTTACTGCCTACATTTTGTAGGTGAGACCAGAATGGATTTTACTACTAACTGGTGAATGTTCAAACTCAGTGCTTTTTAAACTTTAATGTGCAGATGCATCACCTAGGGGATCTTGTTAAATGCAGAGTGGCAACTGAGATCCTGTATTTCTGACAGGATCCTGGAAAATGCTAATGCAGCCGCTTGTGCATCATACTTTGAGTAGCAAGGGTCTAGCTTAAGTGGTGTAATTTATTTTAATTTAAAAAGTATAAATGTAAAAATTTAGAAGAAAACCTAACTCACATTAAACTGTAAGTATTTATATTTACCTTATTACTTAAAGATTATCACGAAGATCTCCTTCCTCCAAAATATAATCTCCACTGGCCTATCCAAGCATTCAACATTTTTCATTCTCATGGTTCCCCCTTGGCTTAAGTATCCTCCCCTGAAAGTTTTATTCAGAGGTAAACATATGGGCCTGCCTGTCTACCTAACTTCCTTCTTGCTTGTCTTCCTGCCTTCCTGATCCCCTCTCTTCCTGTATAATTCAGTCCAAAAGGCATTAGGTGGGGCCAGGGAAGGTAGGTGTCCACAGGGAGGAGGGATGAAGGACAGTGTCAACCGGATGCAGGTTG
Source organism: Smutsia gigantea (assembly GCA_032199065.1). Taxonomy (NCBI): domain Eukaryota; kingdom Metazoa; phylum Chordata; class Mammalia; order Pholidota; family Manidae; genus Smutsia; species Smutsia gigantea. The sequence goes on along the minus strand of JAVSCE010018428.1, from coordinate 29,940 downwards.
TTGAAGTTGAGAGGGGTGAGGATAGTGTTTGCTTGGGGAGGAGGTATCATGCATATGGGCAACCAGTCACCTTGTAGAATATGGGGGGTGGGGGAAATTGATTCAATAAGTAAGTATTAAGGATATTTCACTGTGGGCGTTACAAATAAGGAAAGGGAGAAAATTTGAATGGCCCTCTAATATTATATTAGGATTGGACCTGTCAGTGTGAACTCATGGTTTAAAATATATAGAGTGACCCAGGAATTCCACTCCTAGGAACTTACCCTAAGAATGCAGCAGCCCAGTTTGAAAAAGATATATGCACCCCTATATTTATCGCAGCACTATTTACAATAGCCAAGAAATGGAAGCAACCTAAGTGTCCATCAGTAGATGAATGGATAAAGAAGATGTGGTACATATACACAATGGAATAATATTCAGCCATAAGAAGAAAACAAATCCTACCATTTACAACAACATGGATGGAGCTAGAGGGTACTATGCTCAGTGAAATAAGCCAGGCAGAGAAAGACAAGTACCAAATGATTTCACTCATATGTGGACTATAAGAACAAAGAAAAAACTGAAGGAACAAAACAGCAGCAGACTCACAGGACCCAAGAATGGACTAACAGTTACCAAAGGGAAAGGGACTGGGGAAGATGGATGGGAAGGGAGGCATAAGGGGGAAAAAGGGCTTTTACAATTAGCACACATAATGTAGTGGGGGTGGGGGTGGGGTAGGGGGATATGGGGAAGGCAGTATAACACAGAGAAGACAAGTAGTGATTCTATAACATCCTTCTACGCGGATGGACAGTGACTGCAATGGGGGTATGTGATGGGGACTTGATAATAGGGGGAGTCTAGTAACCATAATGTTGCACATGTAACTGTATATTAATAATAGCAAAATATATATACATATATAGAGAGAGATAGACATAAAAACAAATATAGATGTATACACACAAATATACACACAATGCATATATATGTATACAATATTATATATTGATATATTGTATACAACATATATATGTATTGAATTTATATATATGTACATGTATATATGTGCGTGCATGGGTGTGTGTGTGTGTGTATACCCATATATATATCCCTTAGCTTCTAGAGGGCTTGGGGGCAGAAATAACCCAACAGCAATGAGCACAGAAGTGCCCGTATCTTGGTTTCTAAGTAGCACTCTCTGTTAAAAGGTATCAGGGATACTGTGAAAGATAGCTTATGCCAAGGCTAGGATATGGAAGTTACAAAATAAGCTTGAAACACCTTATTGTGCCAAAAACATAAGGTAGTACTCAAAGAATGCTGGGGGTATATCAAAAGGACACAATAGCCAGCTCAAAGGGGCTAAATATGAGACAATTTAGAGCCTAATAATGATAGTAAGGGATTATATAAAATGGGAGTCTATGAGTCCATATTGATATAAATAAATAAATGAATAAGCAAATGGAATAGTAGAAAGATTTTTATTTACACTAGAATGTTAACTAATACATGCAGAAAGAATACTGGAATTAGAAAATCACCATTTGGCAACCATTCCTAGTTAATTCAGCCAAGAAACATCCTTAATGCTGAAATTAGTGGGTGAAAATTTGATGAAGAACAGGATATTCTCAAAATATGTCCCCACAAAATGCTTAATTACAAAGTGAGAAAGAGTAACTTCAGAGTGGAGAAACCTGGCAAATACATTCATCAAGTGATCAAAGTTACCATCACCAGTAATAGAACAAATTGAAATTGCCTACCATTTGATAGGATGTGATGAGAAAAATGCAGTATGATTTCTGTGATAATTTTGCCAAAAAATGCATTACCTGAATCTAATCATTAGGGAACATCAGGCAGACCCAACTTGAGGGATATTCTACAAAATAATTGGTCTGTAGTCTTCAAGAGTTTAAGGTATTGAAAGTCAAGGAAGATTAAGGAACTACGGTTCCAGCTAACAACTAAATGCAACATAGGCTCTTGGACTGAATCCTATAGCTACAAAGGACAGTAGGACAATGGGTGAAACCTGAGTAGATTCTGAGTTTTAGGTAGTAGTCATGTATCAGTTTTGATGATGTGTTGTGGTTATGCAGGAGACTATGCATGTTTATAGGAATTATGCTCTAAAGTATTTGTGGATAATGGGGCGTGATGTTGACAGCTTTCACCCAAATGGATTGAGGTGGGGAGGAGTTCTTTATATTATTCTTGCCAAAAAAGAAAAGTAAACCTATAATGGTGAAAAAGTGACTCAAAAAAGTTCCATTATCAATCAGTGACATCTATTATGTGTACAGGACATTAGAATCCAAGCAGTGTATTTTCTGACTGCAGCCTCTGGGCATCAAATAATCACCATTTACCAGTGTGATAGACCCTATTTGCTACCCACTCAACTGTTGTTCCTTTCTCCCACTCTGTCTTGCTAACAGAACCCCAGTTTTATTCAGGTAAGAATATCTGGGTCTTTCCTATCTCCAGGAGGTGAACTTTTATTTGGCCTAAGCCAATCATATTTAGGCACTGGCATGTAATATAATTCTAGCTAATGATGTGTGAAACAAGTCTGCTGGAATGAGTGGGAAATCCTGACGGGGGCAGGGGGTGGGATTTCCTTGCTAATAGAAAGACACTCATAGAATGAAATGGTTCCTCTTGATGTGGTCGTGTCTACACGTGATACCTTGGAACTGCAGTAGCTATCTAACAATCATGGGGAGACAAGCCAGAGACAAACCCAAACACACTGAAGATGACAGAACACAAAAAGAGAAAAGAAAAAAATCTTTACATCCATGATAATATAATTTGCTGCTAAATTAACCAACCTAGTAACTACCCTATCTCCTGCCCATTATGTCAGATAATAAATTATTTTATGTAAATAATTTCAGCTGGAATTTTCTGTTGCTTGCAACCAAAAGCAGACTGAGAAAGACAGCCAAGAGAAATTTTTAGCCCACAGACTTTCTAAGATAGATCTAGTTCCCCTAAGGGAAGAAGCCCTCTGCCTAATAATTTCACAGGTACCCTATTCCCATGAATTTGGATGGAGTTTGAGCTCATGGAGGAAGACAGTGAGCCGAATACTTATTTAGTTCACACATGAAGCTTGACATAATGTTTTTAGAAACTTAATGGTGTTGCACTGGCTGGAGTATAAGTCTTTGATTTAACACTTCCCACAGTATGGACTGTTCTGCTTATAAAATTTTCCTCAAAGATCTATATGGAACATTCCATTCTTTAGCATAATACCAATGATATGTGCTATTAAAATTTTTATTGAGGAATAATTGATATACAATATTATATTGGTTACTGGTGATATATGCAATTGTTCACTCTTTCTCATGCTTTTATCTAGCAGCAAAATTTAATGTAAGTGTTAAACATAAAAATTTCAGAAAAATCTGTTACTGCATACTAAATAGATTCTCATTGAATAAGTACAGCCCTTCCTAGTCATATACAATAAGTGCTTGGACAGATTTAATATTTCTGCTTATTTTTAATTATCTTCACTTGTCTTACCAGATTTCTCCAAAGTTCAATTTCTGTCCTTTTGTTCTATTTTGGTCACATGCCCATTCTTGAATTTAGAATAATATAGTAGTTAAAAGCTTGAGACCAGGGTTTTATTATTTTCTTTGTGACCTTAAACAAGTTACATAACTTCTCTGGGCCTGAATTTTCCAATCCATCAAATGGGGATTTCAAATGCCTCATAGGGTAATTGTGAGAATCAGGTGATAAAATGAATAGAAAGGTCTGTGTGTAGCACCTTCGACCTCATTTGGTAACTCATTAAATAACAGGAATGTGATACTAAAATATCACCTATACATCACCTTATGTAACTTTCTATAGAATTTTACTGTTATAATTTGTTTAACTAAATCCCTAATGAATGTACTTCAGGAGATAGTAGTGGTTAAGAACATTTGGCTTAGGAGCTGAGCGGAACTCTGTTTGAATCCCATCTCTACCACTTTTTATCAGAATGAACTTGGGGAAGTTAACCTCTCTGATCTTCACTTTCTTCATCTGAATAATGAAAATCATAAACCTACAGTTGAGCCTCATTATTTACAGATGCTGTATTTGTGAATTTGCCAACTGGCTAAAATCTCTTTGTAAGCCCCAAATCAATACTTGTGGTGCTTTTGTGCTTGTTCATGGACAATGTGCAGGGCATCAAAGAATTTGAATTGCCCAGCTTGCATGTTCCCAGCTGAGACTCCACAGAGCAACACTTTGCTTCCTTATTTTGGCTCTCATGCTGAAAACAAGCATCCTTTTTTGTGTGTGATCTATTTAGTGCCATATTATTTGCATTTTTATGCTTTCTGTTGGTGATTTCAGTATTTTAAATGGCCCCAAAGCATAGTGCTAAAGTGCTATCTAGTGTTCTCAAGTAAAAGAAGGCTACCGTAGAGAAAATACACGTTAGACAAGCTTCATTCACATGAATTATAGTATGGTTGGCCGTGATTGCAATATTAAAGAATCAATAATATATATTAAATAGGGTGTCTGTAAATATAAACATACATAAAACAAGGTTATGTTTGACCAGCTGATGAAAGTATTATGACCAAAGGCTCAAGGAACCTAAGCCTGTATTTCCTTTAGAAGCAATGTTTTATTTTTTTAAAGGTATTATTGATATACACTTTTACAAAGGTTTCACATGAAAAAACAATGTGGTTACTACATTTACCCATATTATTGTGTCCCCCCATACCCCATTGCAGTCACTGCCCATCAGTATAGTTGAAATGCCACAGAGTCACTATTTGCTTTCTCTGTGCTACACTGTCTTCCCCATGATCCCCCCACACCATGTGTGCCAATCATAATACCCCTAGATTCCCTTCTCCCTCCCTCCCCACCTGGCCTCCCCAACCCCTCCCCTTTGGTAACCGCTAGTCCCTTCTTGGAGTCTGTGAGTCTGTTGCTGTTTTATTCCTTCAGTTTTGCTTCATTGTTATACTCTACAAATAAGAGAAATCATTTGATATTTGTCTTTCTCCACCTGGCTTATTTCACTGAGCATATTATCATCCATCTCCATCCATGTTGTTGCAAATGGTAGGATTTGTTTTCTTCTTATGGCTGAATAATATTCCATTGTGTATATGTACCACATCTTCTTTATCCATTCATCTACTGATGGACACTTAGGTTGCTTCCATTTCTTGGCTATTGGAAATAGTGCTGCAATAAACATAGGGGTGCATCTGTCTTTTTGAAACTGGGCTGCTGCATTCTTAGGGTAAATTCCTAGGAGTGGAATTCCTGGGCCAAATGGTATTTCTATTTTTAGTTTTTCGAGGAACCTTCATATTGCTTTCCACAATGGTTGAACTAGCTTACATTCCCACCAGCAGTGTAGGAGGGTTCCCCTTTCTCCACATCCTCCCCATTTGTTGTTCCTAGTCTTTTTTATGGTGGCCATCCTAACTGGCGTGAGGTGATATCTCATTGTGGTTTTTATTTGCATTTCCCTGATATTTAGTGATGTGGAGCATCTTCTCATGTGTCTGTTGGCCATCTGAATTTCTTCTTTGGAGAATTGTCTGTTCATATCCTCCGCCCATTTTTTAATCAGGTTATTTGCTTTTTGGGTGTTGAGGCGTGTGAGTTCTTTATATATTTTGGATGTTAACCCCTTGTCGGATATGTCATTTACAAATATATTCTCCCATACTGTAGGATGCCTTTTTGTTCTGCTGATGGTGTCCTTTCCTGTACACAAGCTTTTTAGTTTGATGTGGTCCCATGTGTTCATTTTTGCTTTTGTTTCCCTTGCTCAGGGTGATGCATTTAGGAAAATGTTCCTCATGTTTATATTCAGAAGGTTTTTGCCTATGTTGTCTTCTAAGAGTTTTATGGTTTCATGACTTACATTCAGGTCTTTGATCCATTTCGAGTTTACTTTTGTGTATGGGGATAGACCATAATCCAGTTTCATTCTCTTGCATGTAGCTGTCCAGTTTGCCAACACTAGTTGTTGAAGAGGCTGTCATTTCCTCATTGTATGTCCACGGCTCCTTTATCGTATATTAATTGACCATATATGGTTGGGTTTATGTCTGGGCTCTCTGGTCTGTTCCCTTGGTCTATGGGTCTGTTCTTGTACCACTACCAAATTGGTTTGATTACTGTGGCTTTGTAGTAAAGCTTAAAGGCGGGGAGTGTAATCCCCCCAGCTTTATTCTTCCTTCTCAGGATTGCTTTGGCTATTTGGGGTCTTTTGTGGTTCCATATGAATTTTAGAACTATTTGAATGAAGAATGCTGTTGGTATTTTCATAGAGTAGGAGCAATGGCTTATTATTCACTAATTCAGTTTTTGGGGCCACATTATAGAATATAACTAGTGCAAATAAATCTCATAACTTAACTACTGTATTCAAGTTTCAGCATTGTGCTTGGAACATGGGGATTAGAGCCAGTTCATGGTCAGGATGGGGCTATGACTCGATATATTCTTGTCAGTTTGATTCTGACACATGTCTAAGTACACCTAGTTTAAAGCAGGAGTGTATCTGAGTGAAAGCCATGAAGATCTATAAGCTACAACCGAATTCCCAGACTAACTCACTGGATTCCCCTTGAGAAAGCTTCAAGTAGACCATTCCCTTGCAAATAACAGTTTACTTTTAGAAAAACAAATGACCTAGCTCACGATCATAATTAGCCTTTTGGAACTGAATGACAATTGCACATGAGTGACTATAGTTTTCTGTTGCACTTTCCTAAACTGCTGGGTAGTGCCTACTCCTTTTCCTCAGAATGAGCATTTTAATAGTAAAAATGCCATGTTTTGTTAATTATACATTACACATATGCTTATGTAACATCATAAGAAGGGGAATTATTTTACAGATGACATATAATGGATTTTCACAAAAGGATCAAATCCATAATTTTCATTTCAAGGATGCTGAAACAAGGCTCAGCATAAAATTAAACAAAAACAGCAGACCTGAGTAAGACCCGTGTTGCCACCACCCTGTGCTGTATTGCTGCACTCTGTTCTCTTCTTACTGGGATTAGGAACAGTGGCACCCAGCCATACCTTTCTGTAAGAGATTACACTGACCTTCTGTCAATTACCCCAAGGCTCCAAACTTTTTTTTTTTAAACCTCATGGCCTTTGCATATGCCATATTCTCTTCCTGGAATACTCTTTTCCATCCTTACCCTAACTCTTACTCATCTTCTGGGTCCTAGCTGAAATATCACTTATTCAGAGATACACTTACTCAGTCTGACCACTCCTTCTCTTACCCTAAAAAATCCCCACCCCCAATTCTCTTTCATAACACTCTGCATTTTCCTTAATCACAATTTGCAGTTATACGTCTATTTGTACACATGTCTGTCTGTCTTCTCCACCAGGCTCTCAGCCCTACACAAGCAAGGGCCCATCTGTTTTGTTCTCCACTGTAAATCCGGTGCTTAGCACAGTGCTGCATGTGTAAGAGGCCCATAAACATTTCTAGAAAGAATATATGAATGAACAACATGTTGTCACACACTGCTCAGGTAAAGGATAGCCTGGAGTGGAAATGGTTGTTACTAATAATACTTTAATGACTGGTGGTGGGTTTCATCATCCTGTACTACCCCCAACATCTACCGTCACCCTCAAGTAGCATTTGTCTAGTACATCTAATCTCCTAGTGCCAGACCTAGTCTCTGTAAATTTGGAGACTGGTTTGTGGAAAAGATACATGTACCAGAACTGATTCAATCTGTAGAATTTTAGGCTTAGAAATTCTTACTGAAATGAAGTTTTATTTCATATTATTTTGGACTAACTCCAGGAATTCACCATTCAGTGTGAATAATTCAATATCATTCTGGAGTAACTCCAAGGCATTCACCATTCAGAGGAAAAGACATTTGTTTTGTTTTGCTAAAACTGAACTCAGGCTATATGAAAGACACTATTGCACTTCTAATTTTGTGCATTTTATGTTATCTTACAATGAATATTGCTTTTGGATGGTTATATTCTTTGTATTTGAATTGATATTCAAAGCTTTTTACTATAGATTTTAATTAATAACTATTTTTCTAATCATAAAAGTGAGATATTCATTGTATAAAAGTTGGAAAATACGGAAAAGCATGAAAGAGAAAAAAAAGTATAAAGAAACAAACAATCACTCAAAATTCTACTACCTAGAGACAACCATTGTTAACACTTTGGTATAGTTTTCTCTTGAGTCTATTTCTCTCTGCCTATGTACATAGGCGCACACACCTGTATCATATTATATTTTATTATATATTATATAAAACATGTATATACATATACACACTCATGTTATATAATATGTATATTTGTACAATATATGTATAGCAATTTTTGTATATATAATATATACATATCATATATAATATGTACACTTATTATATATATAAATAATGCACACATATATATAATAGTTATCATTTACTGTGTATGCCAGATACCTTGATTTCATTTTTATACATATTGTCTCATAATCTTCTCAATAGTTCTATGAGAAGATATTGTCATTCTCACTTTACAAATGAGTAAAGTGAACATTAATTTGCTTGCCTAAGGTCATTAGCTAGTAAGTGGTAGATCTGAAATACTCAGAGTGTTAATTTGTTCGCCTAAGGTCATTAGTAAGTGGTAGATCTGAAATACAAATCTAGATCCAATTCTAAAGTCTATAATCTCAACCATTATGCTACAGGACTGCTTGTACATTTCTACATCTTAAATCAAATTGGAATTACAGTAGAAATCATTTTGATCCATCTTGCTATATTTTCTACATAACGTTTCATATCCTTTACTAACCTAATTTTAGTGGCTTTATGATAGTCCATAAGATCGTTGAAATAATAAATGAATGAATGAAGTATTGTTTATCACACACTACTCTGGTACAGGATAGATTGGGTAGATACTATGATGTTTCAGACTCTTTCCGTCATCTAATTTTCTTAATCTTTCCTGTTATATTCTGCATTATTTTCTCTTTTTCTTGTCTCTTACTACATGAATTATGTATTTTTTGCTTTTTAAATCCTGTTTAATGCTTAAGAAGTTATACATCCTGTTTTTATTCTAAAAGTGCTCACCTTTAAATTAAATAAAAACACCTTATTTTCAATATCACAATGAAATAACAGCTCTTGATTTCTCCTGTGCAAGATGAGGTACTTAGCACACTTTTATTTCCCTTCATTCTTTGCCTCCCACTCCCCACCCCTCCCAGCTTGGTTTTAGTTCATGCAATCTGACCTTTTGACCTTGATTATTCCCCTTGGAAAAAAATTTTCTCTTAGGTGTTTTCTCTTATGAGAGTTACTTTAGAGATCTAAATAAAATTCTTTTAAGCATATGTCCTTTTATGCCATGATTTTCTTCTTCTCATTCAGCAGTATGTTTGAGCAGTTTTTTATTTTAGAACAGAAAACCTGGGTAGTGTCATTTCTGAGCCCTTTGTATCTGAGTATTTATTTCTGAGGCTTTCACAACTGCATGACAACTTGGCTGGGTTTAGAAATCTTAAATTATAAACATTTACCCTCAGAATTCTGGTGGATATGCCTTATTGACTTGTATCTCACAGAGTTGCAGAATTCTAAGGCCAGCCTGAGTTTAGTTCCTTTAGAGATAATCTGTTTTGTTCTTGTTTTTCCCTGCCTGGATTCTTGAAGGCTTTTTTCTTTATCCTTAAATATTAAAAAATGTCACCTGGCTAGTCTAGATACTCATTTCCTTTCATTCATTTTGCCAGCAGACTTAACTCTTAGGCAAATTATTTAATTATTGCTTCTATTCCTACCCTGTTTCCCCCTTCTGTGATTCCTAATGTAGTCAGACAACTCATTCAACAGATACTAATCAAGCAACTTACTTTGCCTAGGCACTATTTTAGGTATTGGGGATACATCATTAGGGAATGTAAATGCTTTCATTTTTGTTGATTTGATCTTCTGAGTCTGCTCTATATATCACCCACTTTTGTGCTGATTTTTTAAGTCAACCTCATCCTTTGAGCTGCAGTGTCTTTTCATAGTCCTATAGTTTTTCTCCATTTTCTCATCTTAACATAGAGAAGTCTGCCCATATCCAGCTTTCATTACTATTTAAATAGGAACTGCAGTGGGTTCTATTAGAGATTGAAATGGATCTGAGTGTATGCTCTTGACTATTTCTCCACCTGCCCTCACCTAGCCTTCAGCCCTGAATAAAGGGATGCTCAGGGCATTCTATTAGGGTGATAATATATTTTACAGAAGTGGAATCTTGACCTGGCCCTTCCTTTTAATTGAGCCCTTCTACATTTTCACTAGCAGAAATTCCTCAAAGTTTCTGGTATGTGGAAGGTCTTTCCTCTATGTTTATTCCTTTGATCTTTTCTATGTGAATTTAGAATGAGGCAATTCAGAAGTGTGTCTTCACAAAGCCATTTTATTTTAAAACCACAAGACAAAATTTTTCCTCCGTGTTAAATGGGTTAGCAAAAAATGCTCAAGACCCATTGTTATATGTAGTTTTGAAATTTTTCGTAAAGGGTCTTGAACCCATTGTGGGAGTTGGGAGACTGGAGTCTGGTTGTAATATGTAGTTTCCCTGTGGCTTTGAGCAAACTATTTGAACTTCAGGTTCTCTAATCTCAGATCTTCTTACGTCATAGTGTGATGATAGGGAAAGCGCCAGAAAAAAATAAACGTGGAAGCTCTTTGAACTGTTCAAAGATAGACACTAAGGAAATCAGAAGAATTTTTTTGTTATTGTTTGAATGCTATTATAGCTTTGAGCGCTTTCAAGCTAGCCCAAAGAGTGTCTGGTTGAGGAATAGCAAATGAAACCTGGTTGCTGGTAAGCCCAGGTATGCAAAGCATTTTTGAAATGTAGCTGGGAAGAGACATTGCTTTGGACTCTGTCATGTGGTGTAAAATCCAAAAGAGAGGTAAATGTGGACCCACTTTTCTGTTAGAACAAATTACTATGCCAAACTTCTCTGAAATTAGTTTATCTATCTTCTTCATGGAAATGAAGCCTCTGGGTAGGTGAATCAGGCCTTAAAAAAAAACAACTTTTATACTTCTGGCCAGCTTAGGCAGCAGATGTTGACTATCTTTGTGAGATGGTTTGAAAGTGTGCAAAAGGAAACATCTGTATGATTATCTCAGAAGCTTAAAGAAAATATCTTGTTACCTTAGGCAAAATTTCCAGGTTATCCCTCCATACTATTCATCCTTCCTGTATTTTATGATTCAATTTCTTTATGAAATTCTTGTAAGATTCAGTATGAAATTTTCTTAATGATGGGAAAAAATATTGTCTTTGCTAAGTTCCATGACACTGCAGCTGTTTCTGCACTATGGTGATGAATGGCTCTCATTAGTCTCAGACAAGTGACTCTTTTTTTAAAAATACTGGACATGAAATGTGGGAATAAGAATTTCTCCCCTCTGCAAAATGTTGTGTAAATCACAATGGTAACATATAGGCCAAAACAGAATAGGCCACCTTAATTTTGTTCAACTACTGATTAATCACCTGTTGTGTACCAGACACTGCACTAGGAGCTAGATATACATCAGTAAATAAGACACCAGTTGCTGCCCTCTGGTAGCTTCAAATCTAGTGGGAAGACTAATCAAACATTTTAATTGGGATAAGTTGTGATAAAGGAAATGTATAGGATGCAATAAATGTACGTAAGAGGAGAAGAGGAGAGATCTTCTATAGGACAAGGAGGAAGACTCTGAAATTACAGTTAAGGGAAGTTTTAGTATGAGAAGGAAACCTCTAGCAAAGAGCTGGAAGAGAAACATTACAGCAGAAGAAAGACGATGTGCTAAGTTTCTTGACCTGTCAAAGAACTGAAAGACACAATGAATGGTTGTAACACAGTGGCTGAGGAAAGAGTAACATGCCATAATCGGATTTATGTTTTAAGATTACTCCACCTGTTTTGTGGTAGAATGGTTAGAAGGCCAAGAATGGAAGTAGAGAGACCAGTAGCTTAAACTAGGAAAGAAGTAAAGTAATTCAAATATATCTGTAGGTATTAATAACAGGACTTGTGAATGGGAGTGGGAGGAGGGATGAGAGAAAGGAGTCAAAGAAGACTCCCAGGTTTCTGTATTAAGCCACTGCTGAATGGTAGTATTATTACAGATGGAGGAGATGAGGGAGAAAGGGCTTGGAGGAAAAACCTAGAGTTTGATTTTGGAAATGATAAATTTGATATGCCTGTGATATATCTAAGAATATATAACAAGGTAATCAAAAACCTACCTAAGAACAAAACGCCTGGACCAGGTGGCTTCACTGCTGAATTTTATCAAACATTTAGTGAAGACCTAATACCCATCTTCCTTAAAGCTTTCCAAAGAGTAGAAGAAGAGAGAACACTTCCAAACTCATTCTACGAGGCCAGCATCACTCTAATACCAAAACCAGGCAAAGACACCACAAAAAAGGAAAATTACAGACCAATATCCCTGATGAACATAGATGCAAAAATACCCAACAAAATATTAGCAAACCGAATTCAAAAATACATCAAAAAGGTCACCCATCATGATCAAGTAGGATTTATTCCAGGGATGCAAGGAGACAACATTCGAAAATCCATCAACATCATCCACCACATCAATAAAAAGAAGGACAAAAACCACATCATCATCTCCATAGATGCTGATAAAGCATTTCACAAAATTCAACATCCATTCATGACAAAAACTCTTAACAAAATGGGTATAGAGGGCAAGTACCTCAACATAATAAAGGCCATATATGACAAACCCACAGCCAACATTATACTGAACAGTGAGAAGCTGAAAGCTTTTCCTTTAAGATCAGGAACAAGACAAGGTTGCCCACTTTCCCCACTTCTATTCAACATTATACTGGAGGTCCTAGCCACGGTAATCAGACAACACAAAGAAATAAAAGGCATCCAGATCGGCAAGGAAGAATTCAAACTGTCCCTGTTTGCAGATGACATGATATTGTACATAAAAAACCCTAAAGAATCCACTCCAAAACTACTAGATCTAATATCTGAATTCAGCAATGTTGCAAGATACAAAACTAATACGCAGAAATCTGTTGCATTCCTATACACTAACAATGAACTAACAGAGAGAGAAATCAGGAAAACAATTCCACTCACAGTTGCATCAAAAAGAATAAAATACCTAGGAATAAACCTAACGAAGGAAGTGAAAGACCTATACCCCCAAAACTACCAGACACTCTTAAGAGAAATTAAAGAGGAAACTAATAAATGGAAATTCATCCCATGCTCTTGAGTAGGAAGAATTATTATTGTCAAAATGGCCATCCTGCCTAAAGCAATCTACAGATTCAATGCAATTCCTATCAAAATACCAACAGCATTCTTCAATGAACTAGAACAAATAGTTCTAAAACTCATATGGAACCACAAAAGACCCCAAACAGTCAAAGCAATCCCGAGAAGGAAGAATAAAGCTAGGGAGATTATGCTCCCCAACTTCAAGCTCTACTACAAAGCGACAGTAGTCAAGACAATTTGGTACTGGCACAAGAACAGACCCATAGACCAATGGAACAGACTAGAGAGCCCTGATATAAACCCAACCATATATGGTCAATTAATATATGATAAAGGACCCATGGCTATACAATGGGGAAATGACAGCCTCTTCAACAGCTGGTGTTGGCAAAACTGGATAGCTACATGCAAGAGAATGAAACTGGATTATTGTTTAACCCCATGCACAAAAGTAAACTCGAAATGGATCGAAGACCTGAATGTAAGTCATGAAACCATAAAATTCTTAGAAGACAACACAGGCAAAAACCTTCTGAATATAAACATGAGCAACATTTTCCTGAACGTATCTCCTCGAGCAATGGAAACAAAAGCAAAAATGAACACATGGGACCACATCAAACTAAAAAGCTTGTGTACAGGAAAAGACACCATCAGCAGAACAAAAAGGCATCCTACAGTATGGGAGAATATATTTGTAAATGACATATCCGATAAGGGGTTAACATCCAAAATATATAAAGAACTCACATGCCTCAACACCCAAAAAGCAAATAACCCGATTAAAAAATGGGCGGAGGATATGAAGAGAGAGTTCTCCAAAGAAGAAATTCAGATGGCCAACAGACACATGAGAAGATGCTCCACATCACTACCCATCAGGGAAATGCAAATAAAAACCACAATGAGATATCACCTCACACCAGTAAGGACGGCCAGCATCCAAAAGACTAAGAACAACAAATGCTGGTGAGGGTGCAGAGAAAGGGGAACCATCCTACACTGCTGGTGGGAATGTAAGCTAGTTCAATCATTGTGGAAAGCAATATGGATGTTCCTCAAAAAACTAAAAAATAGAAATACCATGTGACCGAGGAATCCCACTCCTTGCAATTTACCCAAAGAATACAACTTCTCAGATTCAAAAAGACATATGCACCCCTATGTTTATTGCAGCACTTTTTACAATAGCCAAGATATAGAAGCAACCTAAGTGTCCATCAGTAGATGAATGGATAAATAAGAGGTGGTACATATACACAATGGAATATTATTCAGCCATAAGAAAGAAACAAATCCTACCATTTGCAACAGCATGGATGGGGCTGGAGGATATTATGCTCAGTGAAAGAAGCCAGGTGGAGAAAGACAAGTGCCAAATGATTTCCCTCATTTGTGCAATATAACAATGAAGCAAAACGGAAGGAACAAAATAACAGCAGGCTCAGAGACTCCAAGAAAGAAGTTGTGGTTACCAAAGGGGAGGGCAGGTGGGGAGGGTGGGAGAAGGAGATTGAGGGGTATTTTTTTTTAGTACACATGATGTGGGGGATCATGGGGAAAACAGTGTAGCACAGAGAAGGCAAATAGTGAATCTGTGGCATCTTACTCACCAAAGGACAGTGACTGCATTGGGATATGGGTGGGGACTTGATAATATGGGTTAACGTAGTGACCACATTGTTTTTCCATGTGAAACCTTCATAAGAGTGTATGTCAATAATAACTTAATAAAAAAATAAAAGAATATATAACAAGCAGGCAGTTGTGATTCTGGAGCTCAGAGGAAAGGAATGAGGCCAGAAATTAGAAGTAACACTGTAGTGATAATGTTTTAGCCTTGGAGATGATTGAGATCTCTTCGGAAGACAGGGTAAAGAGAGAAAACAAGAGAGTTAAAAATTTAGCCTGCAGAACTACCTAGGTGAAGAGTTGTGCTACTAAAAGAACTACTGAAGACAATTAAGAGGAACATGTGGTTTGGAGAGGAAATTGATGATTTATCTTTGGAACTTGGTGACTTTGGGATACTGAATCGATTCTTGTCATTTCTAATGTGGTGCCTCGGGAAAGTGTATAGGTTCCCCTTCATAACGTTAATGCTGTATTTATATTTTACTTTATGATTCAGTCTTATGATATCTCTTGTAAGCTTTCAGAATACGACATTCCTAATCATTCCTGAGTTGGAGCTTGGAATAGGAGAAAACTCTGAGATCCATGACGCTGCAGCTATTTCTGAATTATGGAGATAAATGGCTCTCTATGTCATCAGTCTTAGACAACAAGTGGCTATTACTTTTTAGCAATGGACATGAGATTACTAAAGAAGAATTTGTCCAATGATGAGCAAATGTACTTTACTGGTAGCACACAAGCTATGGAGAATGCAAAGATACTACACATATATTCAGCATCTACTGTGTGCCAGGCACCATGCTAGGCTCTGGGGATAACCCAGAGAACAGGACATACAAGACTTGAAACTGACAGCTTACTTAGAGCTCCTAATAAGGGAGATGGAAAAAATTAACAAATAGAAAACTGCAAAGTATGGCAAGTGCAATGAAAGAAACAAATACAGGAAATAAGTGAGGAAGGCACTTCAGATGACCTTCAAAGATCCCTTCAATGAGAAGATAGTATTCATACCCTCCTCAAGTCTAGTAGGATATTAGGGAAATCTTCCTTGCATAGGTAACACTTACCTAAGTTGATTCTTAAAGGATAAGAAGTCAGTTATACTAAGATGAGGAGGTGTGGCTGGCCACTGATGAACCACCTAATTGTTTTATGCAGTATTTGTCCCTGAAACGTTAAGGGAGGCTGAATAGCTCATATTGGAATATTCAGTAGTGGCACACCAAGGGTGGGGGAGGTATTGGGAGTGGTCTGCCCCAACAGTGAGTATTTTATCACTGACATTGTTTAAAATTCCAACACATGGTGATAATAAAAAACAGACTGACATTTAGTCAGTTTTACTATTATTTTAAAATTCTTTACAAACAATGCCCCTGTTGTAGGCTGAATGGTGGGCCCCCCAAAAATATGTCCAAGTCCTAATCCCTGGAACCTGTGAATAGTTAACTTACATAGTAAAAGAGTAAATATTACCTTATGTGAAAAGATGCGATTAAGGATTTTGATCAGATTACCTTTTAATAAACTGAATGCAGTTATTAGACTGAGAAATTGCTACCCAGTTCTTAAGGTAAATAGGTATATATTTTTAAGAGAACTGTCACCATAGAAGTTGATGCTGTGTTGGGAGAAATGTTTCTTATATTGAAGTTTGCTTGTACCCAAGTAATTTAACCCAAGTTAAGGGTTAAAGAGGCCTCCTGACAGCTCAGGTGAGCCCTCTCAAGATAGGGCTACAAGTTGTTAAGTTTAGATACTGACTGGTATTAAGGACTCACACTAACCAAACTCACAAGTCTGTCAAATGACAAAATTCAAGTGTTTAAAAATATTTACTGATTTAACAAATGAGGAACTTGTGTGTGCTGATTAGTATACTCTCTTCCTTTTAAGTCAAGTCATATACAGTGTGAGTTATATTCAGAATACAGGTAGATGGTAACGTCAGAGCAAGCAGAACAAGTTTGGTGGATGTTTTTATACCTACAGCAGGTAGTCTCTGAGGTGACCTTCAATGAAAGTACAATATTCATGTCCTCCTGGGATCCCCTCCCCTTGGGTACAGGTCGGACTCGCTTCTAATGAACAGAATGTAACAGAAGTGACGGGATGCCAATTCCGATATCAGGTCACAAAAGGACTGCAGCTTCCTCCTGAGTGCTCCCTCTGGTTCTGTTGCTCATTCTGAGGGAAGACATTCGCCGTGCTGCGGGCTGCCCTGTAGAGGGGCCTCTGGTCAACAGCCAGCAGAGAACTGAGGCCCTCAGGCCAAGATTTCATGAGGAATTGAATCCTACCAGCAACCACATGAGGGATCGTGGAAGCAGACGTTCCCAACCACCTCAGAGACAGCTTGAGCCAGAGACACCCAGCTGAGCAGCCCTCAGGAACTGTGACATAATATATGTTTATTGTTACAAGGCACTAAGTTTCGGGATGAACTGTTACACCAAAAATAACACAAAACCAATCATATAACCTTCAAAATACCAATTTAAAAACACTAAAAGAGAATAGGGAGAGAAATAATATAGATATGCTGCAGTTTCCATGGTTACACTATTTATTTTCTTAAACCTTTTCAGGCACTGTAATCACACTGACTAGATTCCTATAAGCGGTTAATTTCATCCATTTTATGTTGTGTCTTACCTTACATAAATGCTCAGGGAGAACTTCTGGATGCATCTAACTATGGGCACTAACAAACTGAATACATACTGACAACAAAATATTTATTGATTCATTCATACATAAATTCATTTTGTCTACTGGAGACTCAAAAAGGAATTCAAAATGGCATATTAATTCCCTTGGTCTTTTTTGGGGATTATTGTTCATAGGATAGTTGGATGTTGAATTGATTCATTTAAAAATACTATTTTTTTTTACAAAAGGAATAAGTTGAGAGAGATTCAAGATGGTTGCGTGAGAGGTGACATGGAGAACTCCTCCCAAAACCACAAATAGTACAAAAATATAGTTAATTAATACAACTAACCCTAAAACAGCAAGAAAGAAGACTGAACCAGACTGCATACAGACCTCACGAACACAGCAGACCTCACAAAACAGGGTAACACAGGAAAGCCTTAATCCGGCAGGACCCAGTCCCTTACCCCAGCTCACTGGTGGGAGGAAGAGAAACGGAGCAGGGAAGGGGTGGAAGCTTGGGACTGCTGAGCACCTAGCCCTGGAGATTTGCTTTGTGAGCAGAAGCCTATATTGTGTGGTGCCCTGGACATTGGGGAGCTCGGAAGGGCAGAGTGCTTGGGAGACTTGACATTCCAGCCATTTGTGGAGGGAGGGATCCACATCCAACCACTCGGTGTCAGAGGAAAGGCAGGCGGTTGGAGAGGCTTCCTAGCAGCTAGAGGGCCACTGAAGGGGCGGGATTTGCATGGAGCTTGCTGCACGGGAGAAAGGAGAGCTGTACAAGGCTGTCTGGGCGCGCTCTGCCCAGCAGATTGTGAACTTTGAGGAGCTTCAGGTGCTCCATTCCCTGGCTGCCTACTCAGCTCTGAGGCCCCCACTGTGACGCACAGCCTGCTGCACGTTCCTCCTGGCCTGCCGGCATCAGTTCACAAACTGGCAGTCACTGTGCTGCATCAGGCCAGCCAGAGGGAGGTCCCACCTACAACAGCTAGAGACGCAAAGCACAGAGGTTTACACATGTGTGCTTGGCCCACTGGCTCAGACACTGGAGAGGAACCAGAGACTGGAATCAGGAAACAGATCTTTCCTCCCCCCAGGCACCAACTCTGCTCCATTACAACCCCCAACCTCATTCTAGGGGCTAAGCAGCTCCAGAGACTGGAGTTTCTGCGCACTAGTGGGTACCACACAGGAATATGAAACATCAAAAGAACATGGTTCAGACCAAAATTTCACAAACCCCAGGAAAAGGGCCAAATGAAACTGAACTCACCAATCTTCCTGAAAGAGAGTTCAAAATAAAAATTATAAACATGCCTATGGAGGTACAGAAAAATATTCAAGAACTCAGGAATGAATTTAAGTCAGAGATTCAATCATTAAGAAATTCCATATCTGAAATGCAACATACAATGGAGGGATTTAAAAGCAGATTAGATGCAGTAGAAGAGACAGTCAATGGAATAGAAACTAGAGAAGAGGAATACAAAGAAGCTGAGGCACAGAAAGAAAAAAGGATCTCTAAGAATGAAAGAATATTGAGAGAACTGTGTGACCAATCCAAACGGAACAATATTAGCATTATAGGGGTACCAGAAGAAGAAGAGAGAGAAAAAGGGATAGAAAGTGTCATTGAGGAGGTAATTGCTGAAAACTTCCCCAATCTGGGGAAGGAGATAGTCTCTCAAGCCATAGAGGTGCACAGATCTCCCAACACAAGGGACCCAAGGAACACAACATCAAGACATAATAATTAAAATGGCAAAGATCAAGGATAAAGACAGACTTTTAAAAGCAGCTAGAGAGAAAAAAGATCACATACAAAGGAAAACCCATCAGGCTATCATCAGACTTCTCAACAGAAACCTTACAGGCCAGAAGGGAGTGGCATGATATATTTAATGAAATGAAGCAGAAGGGCCTTGAACCAAGAATACTCTACCCAGCAAGGTTATCATTTAAATTTCAAGGAGGGATTAAACAATTTACAGTTAAGCAAAAGCTGATAGAATTTACCTCCCACAAACCACCTCTACAGTGCATTTTGGAGGGACTCCTATAGATGGAATATTCCTAAGGCTAAAAAGATGTCACCCAAGGGAAGACAAAGAGTACAGAATATGATTCATAACATACAAAGAATGGAGAAGGAAGAAAAATGAGGAAAAAAAAAGAACCTTTGGGTTGTGTTTGTAATAGCATATGAAGTGAGTTAAATTAGACTGTTAGATAGTAAGGGAATTACCCTTGAACCTTTGGTAACCACGAATCTAAAGCCTGCAATGGCAATAAGTACATACCTATAGATAATCACCCTAAATGTCAATGGTCTGAATGCACCAATCAAAAGACATAGAGTCACTGAATGGATAAAAAAACAAGACCCATCTATGTGCTGCCTACAAGAGACTTACTTCAAACCCAAAGACATACATAGACTGAAAGTAAAGAGATGGAAAAAGATACTTCATGCAACTAATAGTGAGAAAAAAGCAGGAGTTGCAGTACTTCTTTCAGACAAAATAGACTTCAAAACAAAGAAAGTCACAAGAGACAAAGAAGGACATTACATAATGATAAAAGGGTCAGTCCAACAAGAGGATATAACTATTATAAATATCTATGCACCCAACACAGGACCACCTACATATGTGAAACAAATACTAACAGAACTGAAGGGGGAAACAGAATGCAATGCATTTATTTTAGGAGGCTTCAACACACTACTCACTCCAAAGGACAGATCAACCAGACAGAAATAAATAAAGAGACAGAGGCACTGAACAACATATTAGACAGATGGACCTAATGGACATCTACAGAGGACTCCATCCAAAAGCCTCAGGATACACATTCTTCTCAAGTGTACATGGAACATTTTCAAGAATAGATCATATACTAGGCCACAAAAAGAGCCTTAGTAAATTCAAAAAGACTGAAATTGTACCAACCAGCTTCTCAGATCACAAAGGTATAAAACTAGAAATAAATTACACAAAGAAAACGAAAAAGCCCACAAACACAGGGAGGCTTAATAACATGCTCCTAAATAATCAATGAATCAATGACCAAATAAAAACAGAGATCAAGCAATATATGGAGACAAATGACAACAATAATTCAACAACACAAAATCTGTGGGATGCAGCGAAGGCCATGCTAAGAGAGAAATATATTGCAATACAGGCCTGCCTCAGGAAAGAAGAACAATCCCAAATGAACACTCTAAACTTACAATTAATGAAACCAGGAAAGGAAGAACAAATGTGACCCAAAGTTAGTAGAAGGAGGGACATAATAAAGATTAAAGCAGAAATAAATAAAATTGAGAAGAATAAAACAATAGAAAGAATCAATGAAAGCAGGAGCTGGTTCTTCAAGAAAATAAACAAAATAGATAAACCCCTAGCCAGACTTATCAAGAAAAAAAGAGAGTCTACACACATAAACAGAATCAGAAATGAGAAAGGAAATATCACTATGGACACCACAGAAATATAAAGAATTATGAGAGAATACTATGAAAAATTATGTGGTAACAAACTGGATAACCTAGAAGAAATGGACAGTTTTCTAGAAAAATACAATCTTCCAAAGCTGACCCAGGAAGAAATAGAAAATCTGAATAGACCAATTACCAGCAAAGAAATTGAATTGGTAATCAAAAAACTACATAAGAACAAAACCTCTGGACCACATGCTTTCACTGCTGAACTTTATCAAACATTTAGTGAAGACCTAAAACCCATCCTCCTTAACGTTTTCCAAAATATAGAAGAGGAGGGAATACTCCCAAACTCATTCTACGAGACCAACATCACCCTAATACCAAAACCAGGCAAAGACACCACAAAAAAGGAAAATTACAGACCAATATCCCTGATGAACATAGATGCAAAAATACTCAACAAAATATCAGCAAACCAAATTCAAAAATACATCAAAAAGATCATCCATCATGATCAAGTGGGATTCATCCCACGGATGCAAGGATGGTACAACATTTCAAAATCCATCCACATCATCCACTACATCAATAAAAAGACAGACAAAAACCACATGACATTCTCCATAGATGCTGAAAAAGTATTTGACAAAATTCAACATCCGTTCATGATAAAAACTCTCAACAAAGTCGTATATGACAAACCCACAGCCAACATTATACTTAACAGCGAGAAGCTGAAAGCTTTTCCTTTAAGATCAGGAACAAGACAAGGTTGCCCACTCTCCCCTCTTTTATTGAACATAGTTCTGGAGGTCCTCGCCACAGCAATAAGACAAACAAAGAAATAAAAGGCATCCAGTTTGGTAAGGAAGAAGTCAAACAGTCCCCGTTTGCAGATGACATGATAGGTACATAAAAAACCCTAAAGAATCCACTCCAAAACTACTAGATCTAATATCTGAATTCAGTAAAGTTGTGGGATACAAAATTAATACACAGAAGTCTGTTGCATTCCTATACACTAACAATGAAATAGCAGAAAGAGAAATCAGGAAAACAATTCCATTCACAATTGCATCCAAATTAATAAAATACCTAGGAATAAACCTAACCAAGGAAGTGAAAGACCTATACTCTAAAAAGTACAAGACAGTCATGAGAGAAATTTAAAAAGATACCAATAAATGGAAACACATCCCGTGCTCATGGATAGGAAGAATTAATATTGTCAAAATGGCCATCCTGCCTAAAGCAATCTACAGATTCAATGCAATCCCTATCAAAATACCAACAGCATTCTTCAATGAATAGAGCAAATAGTTCTAAAGCTCATATGGAACCACAAAAGACCCCGAATAGCCAAAGCAATCCTGAGAAGGAAGAATAAAGCTGGGGGGATTATGCTCCCCAACTTCAAGCTCTACTACAAAGGCACAGTACTCAAGACAATTTGGTACTGGCACAAGAACAGACCTATAGACCAGTGGAAAAGAATAGAGAGCCCAGATATAAACCCAAGCATATACAGTCAATTAATTTATGAAAAATGAGCCATGGACATACAATGGGGAAATGACAGCCTCTTCAACAGCTGGTGTTGGCAAAACTGGACAGCTACATGTAAGAGAATGAAACTGGATTACTGTCTAACCCCATACACAAAAGTAAACTCAAAATGTATCAAAGACCTGAATGTAAGTCATGAAACCATAAAACTCTTAGAAAAAAATATAGGCAAAAATCTCTTGGACATAAACACGAGCAACTTCTTCATGAATATATCTCCCCAGGCAAGGGAAACAAAAGCAAAAATGAATGAATGGGACTATATCAAACTAAAAAGCTTCTGTACAGCAAGGGATACCATCAGTAGAACAAAAAGATATCCTACAGTATGGAAGAATGTATTCACAAATGACATATCCGATAAGGGGTTGACATCCAAATTATATAAAGAGCTCATGCACCTCAACAAACAAGAAGCAAATAAGCCAATAAAAAAATGGGCAGCGGAGCTGAACAGACACTTCTCCAAAGACAAAATTCAGATGGCCAACAGGCACATGAAAAGATGCTCTATATTGCTAATCATCAGAGAAATGCAAATTAAAACCACAATGAGATACCACCTCACACCAGTTAGGATGGCCAACATCCAAAAGACAAACAACAACAAATGTTGGCAAGGATGTGGAGATAGGGGAACCCTCCTACACTGCTGGTGGGAATGTAAATTAGTTCATCCATTGTGGAAAGCAGTATGGAGGTTCCTCAAAAAACTCAAAATAGAGATACCATTTGACTCAGGAATTCCACTCTTAGGAATTTAACCTAAGAATGCAGCAGCGCAGTTTGAAAAAGACATGCGCCCCTATGTTTATCACAGCACTATTTCCAATAGCCAAGAAATGGAAGCAACCTAAGTGTCCATCAGTAGATGAATGGATAAAGAAGATGTGGTACATATACACAATGGAATATTATTCAGCCATAAGAAGAAAACAAATCCTACCATATGCAACAACATGGATGGAGCTAGAGGGTATTATGCTCAGTGAAATAAGCCAGATGGTGAAAGACAAGTATCAGATGATTTCACTCAGCTGTGGAGTATAATAACAAAGCAAAAAGTGAAGGAACAAAACAGCAGCAGACTCACAGAACCCAAGAATGGACTAACAGTTATCAAAGGGAAAGGGACTGCGGAGGATGGGTGGGAAGGGAGGGATAATGGGGGAAAGGGGCATTATGATTAGCACACATAATGTAGCGGCGGGGCAGGGAGACACGGGAAAGGCAGTATTTACAAAGAAGACAAGTAATGATTCTATAGCATCTTACTACACTGATGGACAGTGACTGTAATGGGGTATGTGGGGGGGCCTTGATTATAGGGGGTCTAGTAACCATAATGTTGTTCAAGTGATTGTACATTAACGATACCAAAATTAAAATAAAAAAATATGTATTAATTAAAAAAAACAAAGGAATAAGTTGGTCAATGTACAACGTTTGGAGAAAATAGAGAAGTAAAAAAAGAATAAAGTGCAAGTCAACTTTGAACTTGCTAGTCAGAAAGGACTGCTATTGAGACTGAATGCATTATTGATTTTA
Source organism: Smutsia gigantea (assembly GCA_032199065.1). Classification (NCBI taxonomy): domain Eukaryota; kingdom Metazoa; phylum Chordata; class Mammalia; order Pholidota; family Manidae; genus Smutsia; species Smutsia gigantea. The sequence continues at coordinate 5,734 of JAVSCE010018428.1, read as the reverse complement.
TTTGCCAGCATTTGCCTATCCTTTTAAAAATTGGGAAAACATTCTGCTCTTGCTAATTGATTTTTCTAAAACTCAGTTTCCTTAATGAAATATATCTGAAAGTTAAGCTTTATATATCTAATATTTAATAACTTAGTATCACTAATATTTAATATTTAGTACCGCTTACTAATGTCATAAACACTATACTCAACAACCTTATTTACATCATCTTATTTAAACTTCATTACACCTTCTGAGTAAGGCACTAGTATTATTTCCATTTTTCAGATGAGTAAACTAATGCTTAGACAGGTTAAATAATTTGCCCAAACAAGGTCATAAAGCTAAGCAGTTTCAGAATAGAGATTCCATCCTAGTTCTATTTGACTACAAAATGTATTCACAAACCACTTTGCTTTTGTTTCTCCCTCAAACTTTTCCCCATACTTTTCATAAAAGCAAAATGTCATTTTTCAAGACTTTCATATTTAGAAAAGTTGTCATATTCTAGTTATTAAAAGACTAACCTCATTTACTCATAACTCTGTTCAATCCCTTTGAAAGTTTTTTTTGAAGTTAGTGTCTCTAGGCAAAAATATTAATATCTAAGGGAAATATACATGAATAAAATTCTTTCCCTGTTGAAATAAAACAGTGGATGTTATCAGTGATTTGCCTCATTTTGAATCTGGAACTATCATCAGAAGGCTGATTTTCCACTTATACAAAAATATATAATACTGTCTCTGATTATATAATTTCTGTAAAGTTATAGTCAGTCATTACAGTTGAAAAACTAGATTTTTATCAGCTAAATTTCCTGCTATTTATAATGAAATAAAGGGGCAGTTTGGAAAGAAAGAGCAGAGATAAGATCATGGAATACTAGAGTGGGAAGAATTTTGGAAACCACTTTGCCCATTTTCCATACTTTAGAGAAAACTGAGGCCCAGAGAGTTAAATATTTCTGTATCTCTTAAGTTGTCATAGCACACAAAGTGTAAGATTAAAGTTGTGTGAAGAGTGATTGTCATTTGATAATTAAGACAGTCTTGCAAATGTATTTAACCAACTTCCAAAATTGTATCAGTAAGAGGAATAGATTAAAAAAAACCCCAGCTAACAAAAAGCGTAATGTCTGGTACATAAAATTATCTAGTATTTGTGAATGAACAAATAAATTTTATTACTTTCATTTTTCAAGGTCCCTCACATTCCTAGAATTCATATTCTATATACAATAATTATATATATATAATTTGTCACTTTGCTTTGTATACCTGGGTAATAGTGTCAACATTTTTCCATGTTGTTATATTACTATAACCTTTTTAAGTACCTAGAAAAGTTGTATTTCTGAGTCAGATTCCCAAACTACTGTTAACAAGGGTAAATCCAGGTTTTTGGGGGCCCTCATTAAGGAAAAAAATATGAAAGTATACACTTAAAAATTTTTTTACAAAGTAATGAAAAATATCTAGGTCTTTCAAGAGACCATTTCTAGAACCCTTCCAGGGGTATATGCACAGGGCGCTACCTGAAGGGGCCTGAGCATTGAGGGACCCTGAATCTTCATTAGCTTCACAGTACATCTGCTTCTATTAAGAATCTGACTTCATCTTCATGGTGGTTATGATACAGCTTGTTTTTTAAAGGTTTACTAAAATCTTAGAAATGTACATCACACTTTGACAGTGTTAGAAATTTTTCTGTCCAGCTGACCTGGAATCTATATCAGGACTCACTATAAACTTGATGGCTTTTAAATTATAAGAAAGTCTCTTAATTTCTTCAGGCTCAAATGCCTCATCTGTAGAATGTGTTTAATATCTATCTCAGAGCTTTCACAAATGAAAACAAAGATAAAATACTGGGTACAATTCCTGATGCATAGTAAATGCTCAGCAAGTAGTAGCTATTATGATTACAACAATGTTTAAAATATTAGCCTACCATATATAGGAACCTCCTGTCTCTCCATTATAACTTCCCATATTGACTATACGTAAAATATGGTATAAAATGAATTTCAAAGGATTGTGAAGATTCAAATTTTTATTTTAATTTTTTATGAGCTATAGTTGATATACAATATAATACTGGTTTCAAGTGTACAACATAGTGATTTCACAATTATATACATTAGTAAATGCTCACCACAATAAGTAGTTACCATCTGTCCACATACAAAGATATTACAATTATTATTGACTATATATATTGCCTATGCTGTAGTTTCATCCCCATGACTAATTTATTTTATAATTGGAAGTTTGCACCTCTTTATCCCCTTCACCTATTTTTTATTCTTTTAATTTTTAAAATAATGCTACTATGAAAAGCAATAACTATATAACAATATTTGGAAAACAAAGAAAAGAAAAAAATATCCATAATTTCACCACTCATGCTATATTTCCTTGTTGTGTGACTTTTTCTTAATGCAGATTCCAATTTATAAATATATGCTTGAAGTAAGTGGCCCTAATTATTCTCTTTTCATAGAGGTTTGATATGGCATCATTCTCAAACACACGGCAAATCTCAAATATATATTACATAAAATAATTTTAGAAAAATCAGGTGGAAAAAAGGTACACACTACTGTTGTATTTCCATACTTATTAAAAATACTCATCTTTTTACAAGGTTATGAGCTGTAGAATTTAATATGATGTATTTTTTTCTTACGTTATATCACAACATACTTTATACTATTACATACTACTTACTAAGGTAACATTCACAACTAGAGCATCTGAAAGCAAGGCTTAGTTTCCTCAACTTCATACAACTGTATGTGAAGAAACTAAGGTAGGCTAAAGTATGGTAAGTCAGAAACTTGGAGTGCTTTTGGTTTGCCTGCCGCTATAATGTAGAAAATGTAGAAAGAAAAGCTATGACTCAGGAATTCTTGCCTTCCAACTAAATGTCTAAACCAGCAAGAGAATATAAAGCCCTATGAATATAATCCTAACTTCTATACACATTTTCATTTTTTCTTTAATACGTGGGAAAGTGGCAAAGATTTCAAATACAAAGACCTATTTGTCACGATATGTTATTATTGGGGCTTTAGCTCTCAAAATTGGATAAATGTATTCCTCCCCCACCCCAAAAGGATTTTCTATAAGTTAGCAAGGCTACACAAATCCTCACTGTAAAGAACAAATCAAAGAAATAAAATATTATCAGAGGGTACCCCTGTGCCCTCACCCATCATAACCCTTTTCTTCCTTCCTGAGTAATCACTCTCCTATCACTTGCTTTTAAAAATCAGGCTGCGATGTAATAGGCAGGGTAAGTTAAATCAACATTACAATACTCAGTACATTATTTCTTTAAACTCCAGTATTCTCCATACATGCAAAAACTTTATTTTTAAGCTTAATAACTTTTAATGTGCTCTTTCCCGTCTTTCGCTCTAAACTACTAAACTATTCACATTCTAAAACTTATCTTGGTTCCACAGTTGACCTCACCTGCAGAGTTAAAAACAAAAAAACAAAAAACTTCAGTGTTGATATTAGATTTTCATTCCTCCCGCTCTCCCTTGCCTCCAACTACAAAGAAACAATGATTTAAACCCTTTGTGCCCTTTTAGAAAATTACACAGATACCCCATTGTGGAACCCAATAATCCCTTCGTGAAAAGGAAGAGATTAGCATATGAATACAAAGCAAAATGAATCCAGAATACAAAATGATCTACTGGATTGTGAAGCTCTTGTATTCTTAAAAATGTATTTCTTTCCTCTTTTTGTATTGTCCCTTCAGTGGTTTCAGGGTTAAGGGAACTGAGCTTCCCTTCTAGTTACCCGGAAAAAGATAAAGGGGAAAAAAAAAGCCAACAGATTCTAGGAGGTGCAAAACCAACAGAGGTCCTAGAGCCAGTGGAATCCTCAGTGGAATCTGCTACACTCGACACGAGCCTGCTTGCGGGCGAGGAGTGTAGAAAGTGCTGTTCGCAGACTACGCGGTGAAGGAGAGAAAGAGACAGAAGAGAGAGCCATAGTGCTGACGTTGAAGGCCCGGCCCTGCGAGGTTGCACAGGGTAAGTGGCGTTGGCCGGGAGGCAGTGGCGAAGGGGAAGGAAAGAGGATTTGGGTTGGGGGCGGGGCCTGCGGCGCAGCATGGCTCCTGATTGCCGGAGCGCGGCTGCCAATCTCACAGAATCGCTGGGTTAACCAGTGCGCTGGCGAGACGCGCTCAGATATACTGAGTGAGCCCTGAGAAGCAGTCTCAGATCCTGACGGTGCAGCAGCCCGCAGCCTCAGCCGGAGAGTCCCAGCCGCTTTCAATGGAGGAGAAGCCCGGCCAGCCACAGCCTCAGCACCATCACAACCACCACCACCCGCACCATCATCCCCAGCCGCAGCAGCCGCAGCAGCCGCCGCACCACCACCACCATTATTATTTCTACAACCACAGCCACAACCACCATCACCACCACCATCACCAGCAGCCTCACCAGTACCTGCAGCATGGAGCCGAGGGCAGCCCCAAGGCCCAGCCAAAACCGATGAAACATGAGCAGAAACACGCCCTCCAGCAGCACCAGGAAACGCCGAAGAAGAAAACAGGTCTGGGAGGGAGGACGAGTGGGGGGAAGGGGAGCGAGGTGGGGGGCAGGGGAGATGGGGGTGGGGCTGCATCGGGAGAGCGCGGCCGGGGTCGGGGTGTGTGTGTGTGTGTGTGTGTGTGTCTGCGTTCTGCGGGCCTGCGGAAGCCCCCTTTTATTCTAGAGCTCGGGCTGGGCCCCAGGGTTTGCAGCGCCCTCTTCCCTCAGCATGGGAGAGGCCCAGCCAGGCCAGTGTGACCTTCCCGGCCCTCGCCCGGACTGGAGGGAGACCCGGAGGGTCGGCCGTGGACGTCTAGCCGCCTTATTCTTTCCCGTTTACCTTCCCGCGCGGCCTTGGAGGGACCTTTTATTTTGGAGGCCTGAGTTCGGGTGACCCTAGCCCTTCCCCCGAGTCCTTCGGGTGTATCTCAGGAAGGCCTAGCGAATCCCGACTGGGTAGTGTCGCGAGACCCTTTTACGAGCGGCGAGGAGAGGGTAGGTGGGCCGAGTGAGGAAGTGTCTCCCTCACCCGCCACCCCAATCCCACCTGTGGCCTTGGGGTTCTCCGTTTGGAGGGACGATTGGGGCCCCTCGTTCTATGGATCATTTCCATTCCTAGATGCTCCTTTTGGGGACCGGATGTCGCAGTCTTTTCCCGCGGCTCCTTCCGAGCCCGGCGCCCCGGGCCCGCTCCCCCCAGAGCCGGCGCGGCTGGAATGTTCTCTCCTCCTCGCGGGGCCGCTTCCTGTCCGCCATGTTGGAAGCCGATTCCTGTCACCGACTCCGGCCCACTGAGGAGCGGAGGGGGAAGGGTGTCGAGGGGCACACGGCGCGGCAAGCCGGGTGGCTCGATCCCCACGGCGGTCGCCTTGGCTCCGCTTTAGGGGGCGCCGCCGCCCCAGGCCCGCGGTCGCCCTTCCCCCCGTCGCCGGCCGGTTGTGTAACCCGGTGGCGGCCGCGCGGCCCCGGGCGGGTCCCTGGGGTGAGGGGCGGGGGCGGTTGGGGTGGAGGAGGGAAGCGGCCACGAGGGGAGCGGCCTGCACCGGGCCCCGCGCGCCGGCGGTCGCGTTTCCCGCTCGCGGGTGAGGCGGGAGGCGCGGGCGGTTGGGGCGGGGAGCTGGCCTCGCAGCGGAGTGCCGGGAGAAGGAAGCCGCGGGCGGAGGCCGCGGCGCTCCTCGGGCCAGGAGGACT
>JAVSCE010018427.1:0-130805 GCA_032199065.1 Smutsia gigantea | reverse complement strand
GGGGGATGGGGGGATGGGGGTGGGGGGTGGAGGGATAGGGGGATGGAGGGATAAGGGGATGGAGGGATGGAGGGATGGAGGGATGGGGGATGGGGGGATGGGGGATGGGGGGATGGAGGTGGGGGGTGGAGGGATAGGGGGATGCAGGGATGGAAGGATGGAGGTTGTTGCTTCCAACTAAGCTATCCCTCACATAAAAAAGAGCCTCCTGTTCAGAGAGATGAGTCTGGTTTGGACATGCTGAGTTTGAGGAACCTGTAGAACAATTAGTTGGATATGACCAGTGGGCTGTAGAATAAAAATAATGAAACTTCAAAGGAGAAGTCTGTGCTGGAACCAGAAGTCATCAACTCTATGGTCACTTCAGGTTGTACATTGTGTCAGTTCTCTCATTACAAATATCCAATCTCAGATAATAACCTTCCTCAGTTCATTCAAAGGCAAGGTGTCTGCCTTTCTCTTCCCCACAGGGCCAGCTGTGCTGAGAACACTATGGTCCCGGAAGGGAGTATGGTCCTCTGCATCTCATTGCCAACTTTATGTGTCCATACTTCTCCTTCTCCGGGTAATTCTGGTTTCAGACCCTGTAGGAAATGAAGCATGAAGGAGGAGAAGAGGTCAGGACAGCAGGACAATCTGTATTTGACAGGCTCTGTCTTAAGGCGGTTTGTGTTCTTTGGGCCCATCGGATATTTCAAGTTATCTCTTCTGTGGGTTACTCCTCTGGGTCCTTAAGAAGCCTCCACTGGGAACGTTTACTTGTACCTCCCAGACAAGGGTCCACAGTTATAAATTCTTGAATCTACACATCTTCTGGAAAAAATAGTACTATATATTTTTTATTAGCTTACACATGTTCTGGGTCATCTGACTAACTACTTCCTTCTCCTCACTCTTCTCTTCCTCCATGCCTAATTTTTCAGCCCTCCTCCACCCTGTTGCAGTCAGCGTCCTCTTGCAGGCTATTCTCCTGATGGGATTTGTAAAGCTCTCTGTGTAGCCCGCGTCTCCTTCACAAGTCACAGCCACGCTTTCTGGCTCATCACAAGGCTGAGAGCGATTGGTGCTCAGGGACGGTGTTCTCTCTCTGCCCTGTGCCTTTTGCCTTAGATCCCACTAAGGGGCATGCCAGGCACCAGTCCACTGTCCCCCAAACTCCAGGGATCATATGTTAAGCTTCCCAAGTGGTCCCCTTGAAGCCCCCCTCTGGTTAGAGGGGAGGCCGTACCGATTCTCCCTCTTGCGTGGCGTGTACCCACGACACAATTCTTGGCAAAGAAATCCTTTTTGGTCCTCCCTTCAATCCATTTACACCCATGCTGTGGGTTTTGGAGCCATGTACAGATTGTTAGCCATGACCCTCTGGAAATGTGCAAGGTCCCGGGAGTGGTCTGTCTCCCACCCCTTCATATCAAATCGCAGTGCCTCTCCCGGAACGTCTGCTTTGGCCTCCCGCTTCCTAGGTCTGGGGGCCGTTGGGTGGGAAGTTCAGAGTTTAAGACAGAGGGTTTGACCTTTCTCAGCGAAATGAGGCACCATCACCTACTGGGGGATGGGAAGCCATGCACGAGTCCCAAGATTCATGGTGACACTTTGCCAGTCACTCTGGAGGGAAATCAAGGACCAAGTCGAGCACGGGGGGGTGACATTCGGGGTTCGGCTGGAGGAGGAGACCAGGAGCGTGCGGTGGCTTCTGTGTGGTTTTCCCGAGCAGCCCTGCGTGGGGGAAGGGCCAGGAATGAGGGGCCAGGAAGAAGGTTTTCCTAGACATGAGTAGCTGAAGAACAGAGGCATGAGGACACCTAGAAACCATGAAGGAAAGAAGAGCAACAAGGAGAGGGACGAAGGGCCAGCGGGCGGGGGTGTTGGAGGCTGAAGAGCTGCACAGAAGGCGTGAGAGCATGAGGCCAAGGAGGCTGTCACAGAATGGGTGACTGGATGGGATATTTTGCAAGGTCCTAGGTCTGGCCCTTGGGAAGCAGAGGCTGAAGTGGAGAGAAGGGGTGAATTCTGTTAGTAGGGAAGGAATTGTGAAGCTGTGTGAGAGGTGGAGGCTGCATGGTGAGGTGGAGCAGAAGTCCCACCCCTTTGAAAGCGTTCCCTCAGTGAGGCAGGGTCGGGGGTTCAGGTGATAACTGAAGGTGCAGAGGGGTCCAGTCCCCGCCGCAGGTGTGAGTTCTGTCCTACAGACAGGAGGATAAAGGTTTGGGCAAGCCCAACCATCTCTGGGGTCTGTAGTGAGTACAGTGTGCAAATAGCTCCCTGGAGAGGGCAACGCCGGGACAGTAACTTCACGAAGAACCAGGGTTAGGATGGTGAGGGAGGATGCTGGAGGAGGGAGAGCGGGTTGGAAAGTGGAGCTGACAAAAGCCACCTCATTGGTGCATATTTGGAAGGGACATGTGTAAAGTGAAGGCCACATGGAAGGTTCTCAACAAACAGAAGGGGTGGTGGGGACGGGGGGGATAACGATACAGGAATGGTGACCATTTCTTCCCCTCCTCCAGGTGCCCCGGGAGGTAGCCCAAGGCTGGTGTAAAGAGAAGGCTATTCCCTACTTTGAGGTCAGTGCCAAGCATGACATCAATGTGGTCCAAGCCTTCGAGGTGCTGGCCAGCCGGGCTCTGTCACGGGTGAGTCAGCCCCAGCCAGGGCGGCCCCTGAGGATGGGGAGCCCGGGGGCTTCCAGAGCACGTGCGGAGCACAGGTGGCGAGGTGGGTGGGACACGATGGCTCATTGTCTTATTTAGTCATCGAATGGGCCGAACAGTACTCCAGTTCTGGAACCACAGATTGCCAGGGGTGCAAAGCTACCCTAGGATATACAGTCGGTGGCCCCTCAATCTGGCCGATTATAAGATATATAATTCTGTGCCGCTGGAGATTCTAATTTAGTAAGAGTTTGAGAAGTGATGATCTAGTTCTTTCCTCACTGGTGGGCGAGAAGCCCTGCAGTGGCCAAGCATCTGTCCAAGTGGGATATCAGCCCTGCACGAGCTGCCGACATCCGCCAATCAAAAAGATGGATAGATGTGGGCCCCTTAGGTTGGTCGCTCAGCAAGGACGTGTGGAGCATGTCCTGTGGGCCGGGTGCTCTGCAGGGCTCTGGGGCCCCTAGCTCTCGGGAGGGAGACAGTGGTTGTAGGCATGCGCACAGTTGCAGTACAGGTATTGTACGGTGGGGAAGGACCCGGCAATGGGACCCCAGAGGAGGGGACACAGCCCACACTAGGGGGGAAAGGAGGGAGGAGAGAAGAGAGGAAGACCAGTGGAGGCTGCCGGAAGCAGGGGCAGGGTTTTAATGCCATTCTGATGTGGAGTTTGGAAGCTTGGAAGAGAGTCCATGAAAATTAGTGCAGGAAGGGTTCAGCTTGTCGCATCATTCTGCCACACTGAATGGGGGTGGGCTTCTCAGGAAAGGTGGGGGAGCCATCGTGGAAACCATTCTGAATCGGGGAGATGAGCAAAGGAGGAGGGGAGGTCAGAGGCTTTCCCTCCGTGGCAGGGCCTGCCATCACCCAGGTGACCAGCCCGCCTGGCCCCTGCTGCCCTGCAGAGAAGCACTTCAGGGCCCAGCCTGAGCGCTGTCCTGCTCTAGCAGCTGCCCAGCAAAAAGGCTCAGGCTTGCCATCCTCACGCCTCTGGGCCTCAGTCCCAGGCTTTGCCCCTGCAGACTCTTCTTCTGCTTCCCCTCGCGGCCCACATGTGAAAGGGAAGCACACAGTCAAGAACGGTGGCTTTATTACCTAGTCCATCATGTTGGCTTCTAAAATACAGAAGCTCCATCTTATGACTTTACACCTGAAAGCTGAAGGATGTCGTTTGACCTTGTGTGATGATGTGTGACAAACGAGCCTCCACAGACACAGTGCGACAAATGCCAAATGCTTAGCCACCGGGCCACCCCAGGTGCCTGCAGCCGGGTCGTGTGCGGTTAGCACCTGTCCTTTCTGGAGGAGGAGGGTCCTTTAGCCTGAAAGATGTCCTTCCTGCTATGTCACTTTTATGACATGGTAGTGTTAGTAGGTGGCAGCTTATCTGCTTGTTTTTTTGTTTGTTTTAACATCCTACTTGGCGGAAGAAGGGCTTGGCAGCCTTACATCAGTCCCTCATGCGGATGGGGGAAATGTACTGGGGTGAGTCTGGAGTCCACAGGGGGGTGTCTGCAGCCAGACTGCCCTGGATTTGGGTGCTCCCCCGGTGCTTTTACATGGGCCCCTGGGAAAGACATGTGACTGCTCTGAGCCTCAGTTTCCCCATTTGTAAAATGGAAGTCATTCAATCCCACAAACATTCCTTAGGCTGTCAGGCTAAGGCTGGAGATTCGGACCTCAGTGGCTCCAGGTCAGGTAAGAGTGTGAGACACTCACAAATGCACTGTCAAAGGGGTGGTAAGTGCCACGAAGGGGGCGAGGTCAGGGCACAGAGGCGACTCAGAGGCAGCCGGTAGACAGGGTTGACAAGGTGCCCACCGGAGAAGTGGCAAGTGAGGTGGGTGCTGACAGATGACACGGCAGGACACCGGGGGTCTGAGCACAAGCAGCAGAAGGGCAGAGAGAAGGGCACAGCCAGAGGCCCTGGCGTGGGTCCACAGGGCTCATGGAGGAACCAGCTGTAAGGGTGAGGGTTCCATCTGCAAGAGAAAAGGTGACCAGGGCAGCCATGGTGAGTGGTGAAGCCCACAGGTCAACAGCACCGGATCCTGAAGCCTGCTGACCCCCAGCTAGGACTTGGGACCTCATGCTGTAGGTCCGTGCTTTCCGGACTGCACTGCCAGACGCCCAGGGCCTGTGGGCTCACCCAGGGCCTTGGAGGCCCACAGGGCCAGTCTTTCAACCATGTCTATGTTACTCAGAAATTTGAAAGAGAAACATTTTCACATTAAAACAAACTTAGTTTACTAGGCATAAAATGGAAAATGTGGATTTTTAAGGTGACAGTGGAGTTTGGAAATCTGTATTTTAAGGTCCAACAAGAGTTTTCAAAGACATTTCCTACAAGGATCTCTCCTCTCCTTCCCAGGAAGGTTGCGTGCTCGTTCACACCAGCCCAGAGGATTTGGAGAGGAAGGTGTGAGAGGTGCAGCTGTAATAAGGAGGGAAGCCCCAGACTCAGGTGGGAAGAGCTGGGGCTCGGGAGCCGGATTCATCTGGCGTTCCACCCTGGTTCTCCCTCTATTCTCCGTGTGTCCTTAGGCAAGTCACGCGGCCTCCCTAAGCTACCCCTTCTTTCTCTTTAAAGTACAGCTAATAATTTTCCTCATGGGGTTGTTGCAAGGGCTAAATAAAATAATATTGTAGCAAAGAGAAGGCATTGAATGAAGGGTAGTGGTTTTGAATGGGAACTATTCAGCAGGGGAATTTCATGCTTAGAGAGGGTGAGCTCCCTGGGTGGTTAAGCGCATACTGCAATAGTTCAGGCATGAGAGGAGGCAGGTTTCTGTCCAGGAGGGGCCCCAGGGTCCCAGCTGGGTGATGAATCTACAGGCCTTGCCTTCTGGGTCCAAAGACCCAAGTAGGAAATTCCCTGATCCCCAAGGTCTCTTTGGCTTTCACGAGGAGAGAAGGACCCAGAAAGTACCAAAGAAGGAGAATCCTTTCAAAACCTGCCTCCCGGGGAAAGGTGATTCAGTTGGTATAAAAAGGGACTGAAATGGTGGTGCTCTGCTGTTCCTTGGCCCTCCCTGGGAGCTCAGAAATGTCGGGATTTTACCTAGGATCAGCTCAGTGGAGTGAGAGGGCCCTGCACCCCGTGGAAGGGGCCGATTGGCGGCCTGGACGGTGACCAGGGCCGCACAGGCCAGAGGCTGCACGCCAGCCTGCTGGGATAAGGAGCCGCTAGCCCCACTGGCTCTCCGCAGGCGCCTCGAGGTAGGGCTCTGGGCTCTCAGGGTGGGAGCTGAGGAAGCCCTGGGGGGCAGCGGGCTGGGCGAGGAGATGGCTCTGGGACGTGGAGGCTCCACTGCAGGGCAGACCTTCAACTGGAGAACACAGATTGACCCCAACCCTCAGCACTAATCCTTCTTATTAAAATCATATACATGTATAACAAAATATTAATAACCCAAATAATTGGCTGAGGGATGCTCAGGACACGTCATCCAGGCTGACAAAGCCTAGCTGGTGCTCCACTGGCCCCACGGCCCTGCCTGTGAGGGGCCAAGAAGCAGGGGCTCTCCAAGACGCAAACTACGCGAAGTACGACAGGGCCGAGGCCGGGACCGTGGGCTCTGTGTGTCGGGCTGATTACCACCCCATCTGCAGGCGGCAGTGAGTCACAGGGCTCCAAGGGACCTTCTCATGGGTGTTGGGGGCCACCACCCTCAGGGTGCAGCAGGTGCGGCCTGACACCACCTCGCGGGGTCAGGGTCACCGGCACGAAGGGTTTAGTTGACATTCAGCAGCTGGGGGACCAGCCAGAGCTCAGGAACAGTGGAGGAGAAAGTCGGAAGGCACGACCACTGTCCCGGAGTTTGTCCCCTCAGAGGGGCACCTGAGACAGACCGGCCGGCACACAGGGGCTCTGCTCTGCTCAGCCCACACCGAGGCCTTGTGAGCCGCTTACACACAGAGGGCACGCCCACCCGCTCGCTCACGCTCACACACGCAATACCAGCTGCAGGAGGAACAGGAGCGCCGTGAGCTCAGTGGCTGAGTGGCAGAGTAAAGAGATGGGGTCCCTTTAAGGGTCCACAGATGCTTCAGCCCATAGAACCCATCTCCTGGAGGAAGGGACCCCCAACCAACCAGGTGGGGTGGGTCCAAGGTGAGAAGTGGCCAGCTGGGTGGGGAAAGGCTTGTCAGGCTGAGAAGGGACTTTCTCTGGATCTTCCTGGGACAGGAGAGTTTGGGAGGTGGGCACAGAAGCAGAAAGGCCCAGTAGAAGCATTGAGTCTGTTTTAGAGAGGGCTCTGGGGACAAGGGAGGGACAGAGAATTGACTGGGCTTCCTCAGGAGCCACGAGGTGGGTGAGGCAACTGGAGGCAGACATGGTGAGAGCAGATGGGGCGTGTGATGTTTGTAGGAAAAGGTCTCCACCACAAATGAGAATTGGGTTGTTATCAACTCTGCCTGAGGTCAAATGCCACTCAGTCGTCATTTCTGGAGCCTGGACAGTTATGGGACCTGGTTGGAAATCAGGAGACCTGGGCCCCCGATCCAAGGGCTCTGGGCTCCAAAGAAGAAGCTAGAGGAGGAGAGGAAGGAGGTGAGTAGGCAAGACACTGGCTTCCTCCTCTGGGCCTCAATTTCCCAGCACAATGGGGGGAGAAAGCCCCACTATCATTGTCCGTCAAAACAAAGGACCAACAGTGCTCTTTGCCTCTGCAGATGTGAACTCTGACTTCTCTTTTGCTTCCGCAGTATCGAAGCATCTTAGAGAGTTATCTCACAGACTCCATCAAGCTCTCCCCAGAAGACCAGCCCAGGAGTAGATGCTGCTGAACTTCCAGACATCTGCTCTAGACATGCAGAGCCAGAGCCACCCACCCCAGCACCTGCCTAGCTCAGCCCAGGCAGCCTGGGCTCTGTGGTCTCCAGTCCCCTCGTGTCTGCACACGAATCAGCACAGCCCCTGTCTTGGGCCAAGTGTGGAGGACAGGGCTGGGCCCTCGGGGGTCCGGATGAAACCCGGAATGTCACAGCCAAATCCTGGCCCTGGAGGAGTCACAGTCCCCCCACTGGCTCCAGCTTTCCTGCCACCACCCTCTCCAAACACACTCATGCTCCAGAACACACATCTGTGCAGGCAGGCCACTGTCTCTGGAGCCCTGTTATATTCCCCTTTGGACTGACCTCCCTCACTCATGCCACCACATCCTGCCAAAGCCACCCCATACCTATGGACAAGGGTCTGGACCTCACACGAAGGCCCGTATCAACCCCTAGCAGCAGCTGTTCAGGCCTGAGACACCCCTCTGCCCCTCCAGACTGCAGGACTGAGGGAGCCCAGGAAAAGCCACTAGGACTGGCTCATTCCTCCCTGCTGGATGTTCACGCAATTCCCGTAAAGCTCGCTAAGCCTCAGCTTGCTCGCCTGTCAAATGGGGTGATGTGCACCCTACCCATGTCAGAGTGTGGTTTTGAGGACCAGAAGCTCCGCTTTAATCTCAGTTGCTCTTGCTGATACGCAATTATTTATTCCTTCAACAAGTATTTTTTAGTATCTACTGTGTGCAATGCACTGAGGTCCAGTGACAAACGACACGGTCAAGAACCCTGCTTCCCTGGACCCAACATTCTGGTGAGAAAAAAGGCAATTGACACCAAATTTAAACAGATATTTTCAAATAGCAGATACGTATTTGAACAAAGTGAAACAAGGTGATGGGGTACAGAGAGACAGGGGCAGGGATTGGCTGCTGTTTCAGACAAAGTGGTCCAGGAGGGCTTCCCTGAGGAGGTGACATGTGGCTGGCTAGAAAATGAGGCAGCGGCTGCCTCCTGAGATCTGGATGAAGGGCACCCCTTGCCAAGGCCGTGAGGCCAGACCAAGCTCACTGTGTTCCAGGGACAGTGAAAGGATGTTCATTTATCTGGGGACTCAAAGCTGCTGGTCCAGAGACACACACAGAGGCCCGCCCAACACCGGCCCTGGATGGCTCCTTGAGCCCCTGCCAACCTTCCACCAGGGGGCAGCAGTGTCCTTCGCACCCAGGCTGAGCACAGCGCCTGCTCCCGGACTCGAGGGACTGTTCCCCTTCTGCTGATGCTGAAAGCTTGTTCGTGGGCTCTGGGTATGTTCAGCCCTTCAAGACAAGTGGGGCAAGAAGATTCCAATTTTTTAAGCCTAGTAAGAAATGGGCAAACACTCAACATCAGTGATTCAGACAAGAAATCCACATTGGTGACAAATACTAGAATGAGAAGCCTGGGGAACTGATGGACTCCCTTTCCGTGCCAGCCTCCAAGGCCGTGATCTACTTTTCCTTCCTGCAGCAGACAGCATGAATAGGGCCCAGCCCGCAGGGGTGGATCACCTCCCAGAGTCTGCCACGACCACATCCATGCCCTCCTGTCTACAAAGACGTATCCTTCCCTGAGGTCCAAGCAGAGCTGGGGATGTTAGCCTGTGACTTCTAACTCTAAAGAAACGCCCAGAGACAGGAGGGGGCTCAGTAAGAGAGTTTGGGGATCCCCTTCCCCCCATCCAGCTATGGAGAGGCGACGGGCTTGTCCTGGGCAGCAGCGTGGCCTGGCACAGGAGCAGGTGGCCTCGAGCCCTCCACTGTCTCTGTGGCCTCCACATGGCATTTTGCACGTCATGTGGGCTCCCCTGGGAATCTGGCTGGGCTGCGGACCGGACATGCGGTGGGTGGCGTGTGGGTCGGGGGAGGACACGCTAGCTCTAGCATGGCAGTGGACATACAGACTGTTGCTGAATGTGAGCAACGACTAATAAACGTGTCTTTCTTTGTTTTTATACTTCATGGTATTTAGCCATTAAATTTTTTTAAATCTCCATAGTTCAAAATTCAAAAGATATTAAAGGGAAAACAAGAGAAAGTAGAATAGGAGCAGGTACCTAACTGACAGGGCCAAGTACAAAATGAAAACACCCAGCTCCTTGTTCAGTAATTATTAAGCATTTCAAGACAGCAAGAGATCATTGAACCAAGCACGGGGTCCCTCTGAGGGCAGGTTGCACACGTCCCGAGTAAGCAACTGTGTTTTCAGTGCCCTCCAGAATCACAGGGCCCCTGGCCAGACCCACTTAAAGATGAAAGAGTCTGCCTTTGTGGGGACCACGTGCAGACAAACTGAATGTTTTGTATCTTCCCCAGAGTCAGGAACCAGGACAGAATGTTTCACGTGGTGGTGGAGAGTGGGGGATTGAGGGCCCACAGCATCCCTCCCGTCATGACTGGGGGCTGCTGACCTGTCCCCAGGGCAGAGAGAGCTGGGCTGACAAATGGCAGACCCCCCTACTCCCCACCCCCACACTCCAGTCCTGAGTCCTACACGGCCCTGTGTACTCCCCCAGGAGGGCGGGTATGGGCAGAGGGAGGCAGCATGTGCGTGGGGGCTGTGACCCCAGGCCAGTGGAGCAGCCAGACCTGGATGCAGTGGGGCAGCACCTCCTGGGGCCCCGTCCTGGCCGTCCCTTCAGTGGAGAGGACCAGATGAGGGAGACCACTCTGACCCTGGCCAGTCCTGTACCTGCCCAGGGGCAGCTCTGGCTGCTCAGAAATCATGGAGAGGATGCAATCCAGGACTCTGGGTGGCCCAGGCCCTCGGAGTTTTGGAAAAAAAACAAAACCAAATCTTAACACCAAATACCCTGGGCTGGGCCTGGCTGGGTGCCACATGGCCCACGGGGACTTTGGGAAATGCTGACTTTTTCTGCCGTCTGACGCACTCAGCAGAGGCTCCCTCACACCAGCCACCAGCAACTCCCAGCAGAGGCAGGTGCTTACCGGTACCTGCCCTGTGGCCTTGTTCCCAGGAGTGCACAGTCTAGGGCAGCCACAGAGCAGCCGGGGACAGGAACACCCAAATCTAAGAGCTGTGCCTGGCAGGCCCAGCTGTGCCGTGGGCTGAGGACACGAGGACAAGCCAGAAGTGTGCACACCTGGGGGCACCCCGTGGGTTGGGGGAAGGCGGGCTAGGTGAAGAGTTCAGTTCAAGTAAGGGCAACGGCCTCCATCAGGACTGTGCATGTGTGTATGTGTGTGTGTGTACTTTGGTGTGTGTGTCTGGGAGGTATGGGGTGTTTGTGTGTGTGGTTTGCTGTGTGTGTGAGGTATTTGTATGTAAAGTGTTCCCATGTGTGTATGCATCGTGCAATGTGTGTATGTGTGTGTGTGTGTGTGTGTGTGTGTGTGTGTGTGTGTGTGTGTATCTGTGGAGGATGGGGGGGTGGCATGGACAGCAGGGTCAGTGTAGGTCTCCCTTATTGAAGTACAGAAAAACTATAAATGAGCTCAGCAGATTGGAGGGGAGCAAACAACAGATGACGGAGTGCTGGGGGTCCGGGTGGGACGGTGACACTGCCAAGAGCCTTCCCCACCTCTGAAGCCCAGAGCAGCGTGTGGAGGAGGGCGTTTGCCTCTGTCAGGTGGGAGGACCGAGGATCCTCTCCCTTCCCTCACCTGCCACCAAGTCCTGTCAGCGCCGCCTCACTTGAACCCATTCCCTCTCCACAACCGTGCACCGTGCCTGGAGCAGGAGCCCAGCCCACCTGGCCCTCCCTGCGGGCCTCCTGCCTGCCCTCTTGTCCCCTTCCTAGTCACTCCACACACCGGCCATCCCAGCCATGCCCCGGAGGACAGAATCCTTCTGTGGTCCACGAGGTCCTTCCTGTCACCACTTCTTCTCATCAGGCCTCACCTCTGGCCACAACCTCCCTCAAGGCTCCCAACGTAGAACTCCTGTCAGTGCCCCAGAGATGCCTCTCCCCTCCCTGGCCTGGCCAGCAGGGTCCCTGTGGCCGGGGGACACTGGCCCCTTCTAGCCCTTCTCCTGGCTAATTCCTCTTTAGCTGTTAGTTATCACCTCAAACATCATTTCCTCTGGTAAGGCCTCCCTGACCCCCAGACCAGGTTATGGGCCTGACATGTGCCCCTCAAGAGCCCCCATATTACAGTGCCTGACATCAGCACCACTAGGGTGGAAGGGCCGCGGGGCAGGAGTTCCCACGGAGTTCATTCACCATGGGCCCCGAGCAATGCCTGACGAGTGCTTGGTGCTCAATAAATATTTTTGGATGGAACAGCTCCTGTCATACTTTATCATGATTGTTTGCAGTCTCCCTGAAGGCAGGGCCCGTTTTAATTAATCACTGTAATCCCAGCACTCAGCATGGAGACTGGTACATAGTAGATGATAAGTAAACATCGTAGAATACAATAGTGTACCACACAGCTATTTTCTTTTAGTTGATGAAATGCTCTGTGGAATGACATGGGATAGATATCCAAGATGCATCATTACATGAAAAAGCAATGGCAGAATCATGCATCTAATATGCTCACCTTTCTACAATAAGAGGCTTAAGTAAGCTTTTATATTCTTTTTTGCTTGTACATCAAGAAAACTCTAGGAGTTTTGGATGCCATCCCATCTGTTTGAATCCTGACTATCTTCCATAGCTTGGGTGTGTCACCTGACTGTTCAGAGCTTCCATTGTCTCACCTGTATAGGGGAGATAATGCTTACCTAGGTTTCTAGTTGCATCCAGTAGTCCCACCTTATCCGCAAGGGATACATTCCAAGATCTCCGGTGGATGCCTGAAGCCACAGACAGTACCAAGCCCTCCATACACTCTGCTTTTTCCTAGACATACATACCTGTGATCAAGTTTAATGTCTAAATTAGGCACTGTAAGAGATTTACAACAATAACTAAGAACAAACAGAACAATGATAACAATATACTGTAATGAAAGTTACGCGAACGTGGTCTCTCTCTCTCTCAAACTATCTTACCCTCCTGCTGCAGTCACCCTTCTTGTGATGGCGTGAGATGATAAAGTCCACGGTTAGACGAAGGACGTAAGCAATATGACGTAGCATTGGGCTACTGCTGACCGTCCACTACACATCAGGAGGACCATCTGCTTCTGGATCCCCAGGGAACACAGAAAACTGAAACCTCGGATATGGGGCAGGGGACTCCTCCATGTACGGTGTCTAACTCATAGTAGATTCTCAATAAATGGCCGTTAGTCTTGGATCAGGAACAGCTGCACAAGTGTTTTCAACCTATTTGGGAATTAAGGCGTAGGATGCTGGCACCGCCGTTGTAGACTAAGGGTGAAATAAAGGAGAACCGAATGAATGAATGAGCGAGTGAACAAATGAATGAGCTCATTCATTCTATTCCTACCTCCCCAACTCCTCCCGAGTGACCTCTGGGACTCAGATCATCTGGTCAGCACTGTGATTGCTTATAACAACATTTGAAATGACAGTTCTCACACCTACCCAGAGTCGCTGGAGGCAGGCAGCTGGGGAGCTTAGCCCCAGGAAGACAGTATCTCTGCCCTCCAGACTGGACCACAGATCCCCGCAGGAGGAACACACCGTGTCCGTCCTGCCCCCATGGCACCTGGCACAGGTCTGCGCCCACAGCAGCCGCTCACGAAGACAACTGCTCCTTGGGAGGAGAGGCCCTTGGCTGGCAGGGAGCTCCCTGACATTGGCCTCCCTGGATCCATCACTCTGGAATCTGAGGAGTTTCCTTGACGTTAAAAAGTCTCAGCAGCATTTGTCTTGTATACAGTGATAGCCCAGGATTAGAAGAAATTTAATTGAATTCCCAAACCCCAAAAACAGAGACTGATATTTTTAGGCCTTCTGAGAGTCTCTGTCAGCCTCTGATTGATTTTATTTTTTTTATTTATTTATATTTTTTATTTATTTTTTGCTGTTTCAGACTAGATCTGGGGGAGGGAATTGCTTGCAGAACCATGGGCAGAGTCATGTATTTGCACTCAGATCATCATAATAGAGCCTTTTGTTATCTTGAGCCAATACAATTTCTAGCCTTAATTTCCCCCTCTGTAAAATGGGAGCAATAATCATTTCTTGCTCACTTCACAAGAATGATATAAAGATAAAAGAAAATCATAACTATGTTGGTGACTTGGAAACTCGACAGAACATGGTCCAGAGCAAGAATACTGCATCTGGAGTTAAGATACCTTGGTTGGTTGGTTTTAGGTCACCAAATATGTCCTGGAGCTTACTATGTACCAGGTAGTGTTCTGAGTGCTTCACGGATGTTAACTCATTTGGTCCTCCCAGCAGTCCAATAACTAGGTGTTATAATATCATCCCCATTAGACAGATGGGGAAACTGGGGCACAGAGAGGTTAAGTAATCTGTCCAAGTTGCACACTAGCATGGGGCAAAGTTGAGGTCCAGGCTCCAGATCACCAATTATTCCACCTCCTGCTAGAGAGGTTTGAAGCCTACCTCAGCCACTCACTGATTCTTTCTTCTCTCCTCCATTCATTCATTCCACATACGTTTACCAAGTGCAGACTGTGTGCTGGGCACTGTTCTAGGAACTGGGGAGGAGCACTGCCTGTGAGGGAGCTCGCATTTTAGTGTGAGAGGTGGGCCCTACACAAGGAACCTCATTGGGTGTCCAGAGGTAAGTGCAGTGGAGGAATAATAAAGCAGGTGTCTGAGTCTATCCTGGCTGCTATAACAAATCACCAGAGACTGGGAGGTTAATAAACAACAGAAGTGTTATTTCTCACAGTTCTGGAGGCTGGAAGTCTGTGATCAGGGTGCCAGCATAGTCAGGTTCTGGTGAAGACCCTCTTGCTGCGTCCTCACACGGTAGAAAGGGTGAGTGTGCTCTCTGGGGTCTCTTTTATAAGGGCATGAATCCCACTCATGAAGGCTCCACCCTCATGACTAGTCACCTCTCAAAGGCTCCACCTAATACCATCACCTTGGGGGTTAGAATTCAGCAGATGATTTTGGGGTGGGTACAAACATCAGGGTGAAGGGCTATAGTGTGACTATGGGACTGTGGGGTCACCTCTTTGAGCTGCTGTTCTCTTATTGTAAAATGCAGCTCCTGAAGCCTGCCTTGCCTACTTCAAAGACCTGGGGGGCAATCAGATGAGCTATGGAGGTGTACGTGATCCACGAGCTGAAGAATGCTATCCCGATGCAGGGACTGCAGAATTCACTGCTCTTGCCTCGTTGCCACGGCAGGTCCTGGTCCGTATCTCTGTGCAGTGCAATCATCGTTCCACAGTTGGTCATGAAGTGCTCTGTGTCTGAGGACACTGTGAGTATTTGAGGGCAAGAACTGATCCTGGTGCAGAATAAGTATGAAACAAAGGTATAATTATTCATGTTAATCATCACTATTTAATGAGCCCCTGTTAGTCCCAGACACCAGCAGACACTCATATATAATGTTGAATTTAATCTCCAGTGTTTAAGTTATCATTACCCCTGTTCCTGGAGGAGGAACAGAGGCCCAGAGAGGTGAGTACCTTGCCCATAGTCACTCACCACTGAGTGACAGAACCAGGATAGGAACTGGTATCCCCCAACTCCAAAATCCTTGACCTGTTGCCAACCCCAAGCTGACATTGGGGGTTATTCTCCATAATTCATTCAACAAAGATTTCATGAGCGCCTACTATGCTCTAGGCATCTTATTAGGTGCTGGAGACATGGGGATGGATGAGGTAGGTGAGGAGTCTGTCTGTATGGAAGACAAAACAAATAACAAATAAGAGTGGCCCTGCTTCATGCACCAGGAGTCCTATCTAGGTGGGAGGCGAAGGGGGCCTTTCTGAGGAGGGGACTGCATCGCTGAGCTCCGAGCAACGCAAAGAAGCCCTCGGAAGACCTTGGAGAAAGAGCCATCAAAGGCAAAGGAGCTGAGCTGGGAATGAGCCGGGAATATTCTCCAAGCCCTAGGGCAGCCTGTGGGCCTGCACATCATGGGAAAGGGGGCAGCAGTAAGAGGGAGGCAGGAAAAGAAGACCCACTTTTCTTCTCCATGCAGGGCCATACGGACTGTAGAGAGCAGCACTGGGCACCCATCCATCAAGGTTTCCAGGCAGAAAGGTGACATGAGCTGATTTATGTGTTAGGAGAGATGCTGTTACTAATTATTTAGCTAGCACTAGGATTTGCTCATAGTAATTATAACAATGTTTTAAAAACATGTTTAGAAGACAATAGAGAAAATGAAAAAGAAACAGGCAGGGAAGGTGGCAGTAGGTTGGGTGGGAGTAGAACCGACCTTCAGCCAGCAAAGGACTCTTGCAGGTGTTTCCCTTAGGCTTACCTTTAGCTTAATTAATCCTCATTTATCTTAATACAATAATAATGGACTGTAAATGGAAATAACTGAATTGATTTCCCAGGCTCTGTGATGAGAGGAATCAGATTTCTTCCCCCCTCACCTCTCACCGCTGGGAGAAAGGTGGCCCATTTCTGGGAGCAGAGGGGCCCACCTGCAGCTGTCTGGAGCACAGCATCTATTTGAAGGATGCTTCTTAAGACCAGCGCCCTCTCCCCAGAAGTGAGGCTCTTGATTTCTACATGCCATTCAGCCTCTGCCAGAATGTGGCCTGGGAGTCAGGCTCTCTGGGTTCCTGTTGTATAGCCTTGGCAGGCACTTGGGACGTGGGCAAACTGTGGGGAAAATAGAAGTTCCTACGGCCGGGATCCTCACCTGACCCTAAACTACTTGATGATGCAACTGGCCTACTGCTAGGCTAATGCTCCCACACCAGTCAGCAATGAGCTAGTATTGACTGAGTCTGCCCAGGGCTCTGGGCAGAGGCAGAGACAGTGGTGGATCACAGACCTGCAGGCTGCTGGGGGAAGGCGTGATTCTAGTGCTCTACCTACTGCCAGAACAAAGCTGGGTATAAACTCTTTGACCCCAAGAATGGTCCATTGTCATTTCCAGGTCTCACTGAATCTGTACTGAACTTGCCAGGGGCTGAAATCCTCAGGCAAGACACAAGCCCAGCCTCACCCCTACTCCCATCCACCACCTGTGTGAGGAACCAGGTCCCCCCTGCCCCCCACAGAGCATTGCCAGGGGTGGGGGGCGGGGACCGCTTTAAGAAGACATCTGGATGCTTGGATTTTGGGTCCTGGCAGAGACCTCAGATGTCTGCACGGCCAGCCTCCCCTCCACATCCCCTCTGCCAGGCTCCTACCCAGTCCTCTATCCCCTCCCGGAGAGGAAGCTGAGCCGCATCTTGGGCAGCAGACAGGAAAGCAAAGGGAAGAAAATTCCAAGAGGAAATTTTTGGAGGTAAAAAGATTGAATTTGAAAATGTCTGGAAAGTTTTCGAGTATTCCCACCCATGCAAATTACCTAGAATTATGCAGACTGTAATGTGAATCAGTGGACATTTCCTCTTATTTCCAATCCCAGCTTTTTTAACCTCGAAGGTGTTTGGGGGAGAGGGGATCCTGGTAGAACCCCTGGGCTAATGCAAAGCTTGCAGAATTGAGTTTTCCAACTTCTCCCACTCCCAGAATTGCAGATTTCTTACTTCCGCGCTGTTTCCCTCTATTTTGGCCACTAAGCATCCCTGGGCCCTCGGGAAAGCCCTTTACCCACCGTCCCCCTCGTCCTAGTGACTGGGCAGGGCATTTGGGTACCAT
The DNA here is from genome assembly GCA_032199065.1 of Smutsia gigantea. Taxonomy (NCBI): domain Eukaryota; kingdom Metazoa; phylum Chordata; class Mammalia; order Pholidota; family Manidae; genus Smutsia; species Smutsia gigantea. Next base: position 113,700 of record JAVSCE010018427.1, on the reverse strand, counting down.
ACTTAGAGATGACAGGCAGGTTTGGAGGAGGGACGAATTGAAAATAGACTTATGCAAATAGTCTCTTTATGCTAATGACATGCAAAAATAGCTCTTTTCCTTTCTCTCTTTCCTTGGCCCCTTGGAGCCAAGAAATGACTTGTCTATGTGCAGTGAACCAAAAAGAGGCCAAAGAGACAGCTAGAGAGAAGGAAAGGGAAGAGAGAGAGGCCAGAGAGCCCTGGCTGACACACACCCACCGCCCCCAGTCAGCTGACCCCAGCGCAAATGACAGCTGAGGAAGCTGCAGATTCAGACACCAAGCTCAGGGGGAGCAGGGGTCAGGGGAGTGTCACCTGCGTCTGAGCTTTCAGGCCAGGTGCTGTGTCCCTTCACCACCGCCCCGAAGAGGAGTGCCTCTCATCACCTCCCTCCACCTGTGCAGAAACAGTCCCCCTCCCATCACGCTATTATCTCCTACAATTGCTCACCAATGACAACACCCCCCCAGTGGCCCACCCAGCACTTGAACCCCTACTGGCCAAGGCAGCTTGCCTGAGGATTAGCTCCTCTTTAGAGAGCGCACAATGGCCCTCCACATCCTTTGTGCCTCTGTTTGCTGCAAATATTGAAGCTCTCTCCTGAAACCCATTACAGGCCGTCTGCACAAAGGCCTTCCACGGGTCTCCAGGCAGAACCAGTGCCAGGATGTCCCTCGGTACTGTACCTGCCCTTCACCTGCCACCGCTTCTCCAGTTACCCCCAGAGGGAAATAACCCACGTTCACAACAGGTATCTCTGTGCCAGGGCAGTGGGCAGACGGATGCAATGGCGTCCACACCTGGGTTTGCCCATCAGAGGGGACATGGGGAGCTGGGCACCTGGGGATGGGTGGGCATTACAGGCAGTTGGGAGATGGAAAAATGTGGAGTGAAGGAGCCCCTGCTCACAGCCTGACACACAGTGGCAGATGCGCTGTGTGCTCCTACCACCAGGTTCCCAAGGCTCTTACCGCTGCCTGGAACAGTCCTGCCTCCCACTTGTCAGCGTAATTTTCAGGAGCTGGTATTATTCATCCTGGTCTCAGCTTGTACTTCGCTTCATCACCTCCTCCAGGAAGCCGTTCCTGCCTCCCAAACTTAGGTGTCCCTCCTCAGTACTTAACTCTGGTATTTTCTGTCTACTTCCCTTGTCCCCCGATACCCCAGCCTCTGTGCTGCCCGGGACAGTTCATCATTATGCCCACATGCAGCCCAGCTCCTAGAGAATGGCAGATAAATGTAGTTGGACAGACGATTGAGTGACCAGCAAGTGTGGGCTCTGCCTAGTCCGTGAGTCCTCAGAATGCCGAGTCAGGAGAGCACCTGAGAGGACAGGATGACCTCTCACGGCCTTCTGTGGGACTCCCAGATCAGTGAGGAGTACTGGGCTAGGAGTCTACCAAACAGGGGATGCTGGGCAAGTCTCTGACCCCATCCGAGCCTCAGTCCCCTCATCTGGCAAATGGGGAAAATAACCCTGGGAAGATGGAGTGAATGTTCTGAGGAGAGCAAAGGCTGAAGAACCCTGGCCCAGGGAGAGGGGACATCCTCATGACAGGAAACAGAGGACTTCAGGGAGGGTGTGAAGCCCCACAGTCACCTAGCCACCACCCTGTCACCAGTGCTGGGTGGAGACCTAGGGTCCTGCTTCCAGGTCTGAGGGCAGAGCGTGCACCCTGGGCTGGGAGCCTCAGGAGGCAGCCCTGGGGCCTGAACGTCAGCTGCCCCCTTTCCTACTGGCCTTTCAGCCTCCCAGCTACTAAGCAAGGAGCCTGGTCAGACGGGCCAGGGGTTGAGTCCAGCCACTTAGTGGGCAATTCCTCATTCTTCTTTGCCTCACTTTACCCTCTATAAAATAGAAATAATAACAGTGCTGCCTCATAGGGTTGCTAAGAAGCTTAAATGAGATAACTACATACACTATTTAACACTGCTGCTGGCCCCTGACAGGCACTCCGCAAACGCACCGGTTGTCCTAGGCCGCCCCTGTCCTCACCCTCACCCACACTCTGGTTCTGGGGAGCAGAGAGACCATCCTCGCATTTTACAGGGGGAGAACCCAGAGAGGTTCCGGAACTTCCCACAGGTTACCAGTGACTCAGGAATGGGAGCTGGACATGGAGCTGGGGTGCCCCAGTTTCTACTCTGGTTTCCTTGTGGTTTTGGACTTGAATTACTGCCTCATTACTTCATGTGGACAAGGCCAGGCCACCCCACAAGGTTGCAATAGAGGTTTCCCCGGCGTCCTGCTTACCCCCTGGCAGTGCTGGGCTATAGAAACCCTGCAAAATAAATAGCGGGGTGGCTGAGGTATTGAGAGACAGAGGGCAAAGCAGAAGCATTCCCCTGACCCCTCCAGGCTCCCAGGCAAGCCCAAACCGGACTGAGGAGCCTCGTGCTGACAGGGGCGTCCGGGAGGCCCAGGTGTCCAGTGATGGGGGGCAGTGCCCTGGTGGCTCTGGCGGCCACAGGGGCTCAGGGCTGGGCAGGCCTGGCAAGTCGGGCTGGGGGCATGGTTCTGAGGACAGCCAGAGGTCCAGGGCAGCCTGGACTGTTCAGCTTGCTGACAGACTTTTCGTCCTACGGAAGGCGGCTCCTGTGGAAATGTGGTGACATGCTTGCCAGTCAGCAGCCGGGCAACGCTCTGGACGTTTCCCTGCAGCAGCAGGGAGGGGTGTCCACAGGGAGCGGATGTCCCCGCAGACGGCATTTCAGCCTTCCAGGCACCATTTCCCACTCCACCTCCCTTCCCACCCCGCGTGGATCCAAGCCACGAGGCTGTTTGAGTAAAACCACACCTCGCCTGCCACTGCCATCCAGATGCCTGCCCCGGACGGACACAGACGGGTCTGCCGCTGACCTTCAGCTCAGGAGGGCACAGATCATGCCCTTGTCACGGTTTTCTTCCCCAGACTGAGCAAGTGCCAGGCACACAGTGGACACACGACAACACCTTAGGAACAGCCGAGTGAACTGTCCTCAAAAGGCACCAGGAGAGACGCCACCACCATCTTTCCCTGGCCCCACAGTCAGTGCCTCACAGGGCCTTCCTGTCATCTCACCTCAGTCCTTTCTTGTCACTTAATCTCTGATGGTTGGCCCGAGTGTCTAATAAATAAGGCTCTCCAAGTGCTTGGGTGGTGATAAAGCCTCCCCCCGGCCTTTTCTGGGATAAGTAATCCTAAAAATATCTTCCACCACTTCCTGGGCTCTGCTCCTGGCTCGCCTCCAAGCCCTTCCTCAGGTTTCCTTCTTGGACCCAAACCTGAGCATTCCTGGCTGGCTCTGCGGAGGAGAGAGCTCTTGTGCGTGGGGGTGGAGACCAGGAGGTGAGAGCAGTTTCCCCTTCAGGGGCCTCCAGCCAGGGGACTGCCTTCCTGCCTGAGTTCCTGAAACTTTGCTCATCGAACCGGTCTTATCTTACCGCCACCAACCCAGACTCCTTCCCGGCCTCCGGGAAGACTAGTCTCTCGCCGGTAAGGTACAGCGTGATGATCTCATGCAGTGGCTCTTGGCTCTGACCTTTCCTATTCCTAAGAACTCCCCCAAGGAGCCTGTTAGAATGCAGATTCTCAGGCCCCAGCCTCAAAAATTCTGATTCCAAGGGTCTGGGGTGAGGCCCAATCAGCGTGTTCTTCACGAGCTTCCAGATGCTGATGGTCTGGGGACAGCACTCACGGGCCACTTCCCCTGGGGACCAAAGGGTCAGTAAGAGGTGCAAGAGACCTGGCCTTGCTGCCCACCCCAGGCAGGGAGCAGATGGGGAGAGGGGGAACAGGACGCCTGCCGGACCTTAAATCTAGCCACCACAAGGAAATGAAGCCCTTTCCCACCATCCCTCAGCTCAGAGCCCAGAGTAGCAGGAAGCCAGAGAAGACAGGGCCAGCAAAGCCCCAGAGAAGAGAAGAAATGACACCGCCCAGCTGGGCAATTTCCAGTGACAGAGGTTTCACTGGGTCCCAGGGCACCAGGCGGGCAGAGAGGGCTGCCTGACTGATGAAGCCTGATGGCTGGCTGGGGGCGGAGGACGGGGCACTGGTCCTCCTCTGCCCAACTGAGTGGACCCTCACTGACCTGGAAGACTGCCCAGTTGTCCTCTGGTCTCTGCCACTGTCTCTTTAGAACATTCCAGCCCCTGAAACTGATAGCTCACCTCAAGACTCCTGAGCTTCCTCCAGCGCAAAAATGAGCAGTGAACACTTTCCCACGGCCCCTTCCCCCAGCCAGTCCTGCAGTCCCCACCCCGACATTCGGTCAGGCTCTGTGCGGACCTGCTGCCCACTGGCCCCGGAGCTCCAGGGGATTCTGGGCTGCCTGGTGTTCAGGACTTTGAGTTGGCGAGTTCTAGCTCTGGGCTAACTAGCAGTGTGAGCTGGGGCAGGCTCCTGGCATCTGTGAGTCCTGGTTTCTTCATCTGAACAGTGGGGCTAAGGATGCCCACGTCCCAGAGTACCTGTGAGGATCAAAGGAGATAAGCCACGTGGAGGCACCCAGAGCACACTCTCACCATGGGAGCTCCCTGTGTTCCTGCGGTAGCCGTGCCCGGGGAAAACAGTGAAAAGGGACTTCTCTTCTGCTCAGGGAGGTGACTTCCAAGCAAAGGCGTCCTCTCCATTGTCCTCCTGCTGGGAGGCGTCCGGTACTCTCCAGGGAGGGAGTGCTTGCTCAGTCAAGGGCAGGCTCTGTGGACTAGACATGGCCTGCTCAGCCTCAGCTGGCCTGGCCTTGTGCCTCCTCCACAGACACCCTACCCTCTGCATCTGCTCACACACCTTCCCTCTACAAACCCAAATCCTAAGTATCTCCCATGGCCTGCAGACTCCAATTCTTCCATCACTCCCCAAATCGGGGCCACCTATCAGTCTTCTCTCCCCACCTAGACCCCAAACTCCCCAAACTCTAGGACTTGCCTATTTGATCCCAACCTTAAATGATCAGGTTCCAAAGAAGTCAAATGTCAAAAGACACATCACACGAACCATCTTCAAATCCACCTCGCTCTGGGGACTTGGCAGCTAGCCGAGGATTTTGCAGCATGGGGCGGCAGCACAGTGGCCTAACACAGAAATTCACGGTCAAGGGCATTCCAGTTGGTGGCCTGCCAGTGGCAGTGTTCACCATTCCTATTCAGGTGCTTTGGTGAGAGACTCTCCTCAATAGTGCTGACCACTAGTAAAGACTTTTGTGCTCACAGTCAAATAATAGTGCAAAGAGCTGGGGCATTTTGCAATGTATTTTGCTTTTCAGAGCTGATCTAGCTGGAAGGGGCCCTAGGAGCCATGTAGACCCACACGCCCCTCCCACCTCCACTTTACAGATGAGGGAACGGGAAGTGCCCTGCCCAAAGTCACCTTGGGCGTGAAGGGCAGAACTCAAGTCCAGATTTCCTGGCACCCTGCTCTTACTCTGAACCCCACAGGGAAGGGGACAGGAGAGGGAACTGTGGAATTTGCACAACACTCTTGTCGTATTTGTTTAGTCTTCTCTAACCTGGGAGGGAGGTCTTATTCGTAGCATTCTAATTTTATTATGGTGGGAGTTCACAGGCACCTGAGCTAAGGTCACACCCAAGCTCATGGCACCTGCTGAGAGTGGCACAGCTGGCACATCTGGGGCTCTGCCCCTGGGGAGCCAATCACGACAAGCTCTGTTAGAGAGCAGAGCTCATTGGGTTTCATGAGGCTTGAGGGAAAGGGCCCTCTGACTCCTAACTGGGAGTGGGATGGGGGCCGTGGTATGAGGTGGGAGGGAACCTCACTTCACAAAGCCTTACCCTCACGCCATGCTGGGTTACACAACTCCTGTAAGTTAGCGGCAGCCCTTGGGACCAGGCAACGGGAAGATCTTCTATTCTTAGAAAGTTGCCTCTCTGTATAGCCCCCAGCCTGCATGTAAAAGTCCCATGATGGGGACAGCTGCTATGAACCAGAACTTATTTCACTTACTCACTCATTCAACAAACACCTGTTGAGTGCCTGTCATGTGCCAGGCAGTGTGCTAGGTACTGAGGATGCTGAAATCAATAGGACGATCCAGCAGAGCCAGAGGGGCTGGGGTCCAACCTGGCCCCCACCTCTTGGTCACTGACCTATGTCCTAGTAGAGGACACAGTCCCCTCAACAAGGAATTGAGTGATGTGCTATGTGCAGGGTCTCAAGGAGCCCAGGGAGGGCCCAGTCCAGCCTTGAGAGGGTGGCAGGAGGAGAATGTAGGCTGAGTTCAGAAGTAAGCCCAGCCAAAGAGGAGAAAGGGTATTCTAGGAAGCAGGAGTAGACAGCATGAGCAAAGGGGTGGGGAAACAAATAGTCCAGCGTGAATAAACTTTAGGCTTAGAGAATGATCTGGAAGAATGTATGCTTAACTGCTTAGATTATAGAAGCTTTTACTTTCTTATTTGCACATTACCATTTTGTCTGAAATTTTTACAATGAGGAGGAACTACTTTCATAAGCAGAAAAAATGAATATGCAGAGAAACAGTGTCCTGTGTGTGGTGGAACTTTAAGCAGCATGGTTTTAGGAGAGCCTAAAATTGGAGAGGGGGACTGCGAGTAGCAGAGAAGAAAATAGAGGGAGCTGTGGAAAGTCCTCAAGGCCTAGAGAAGCTGCGTGTCTGACTCTCGGCCCCGGGCGGTGGCTCGAATGCTCAGTGTTGGATGGTCTGTTCCAGGAAAGCCTCAGGGCCACCAGGGGGAATGTCCATCAGCTTGAGCTCATGTATTCCAGCTAGAGCTCCAGGGAGGAAGCAGATCCTCAGGGCTCTGGTTCCTGCCCCAGTCCCCCCAACACCCCAGCTAAAGCTCCCACCTTCCTTTAGGCTGGGAACCATGCTGAGGTGAGGCCTGGAGGTGGTTTCACCAGCAGCCTATTGGGGGGTGGTTCCAGGTTCTGAGCTGGGATGTTTCTCCTGGCCCCAGTCTCTTCTGTTCCACCACCTCGTTCCCTAGGCTCGACCTGGGTTAGACCAGTGAAGGACAAAGTGCCTGAAGCTCTTTGAACAAGGTCACTTGCAAAAAATATTTTTGATCTTACTGACCTTTCAAAGGAATTTTCTACAGACGTCACCTTTTTTTTTTAACCCCCTCAGGATCAATAGGATGTTCCTCCATTTGTCCTTTGCCAGAGAAGAAGGAAGGAACTTGCAAGCCGTACCTCACGTGGATTATTCATACACACAGTTTCTTCAGCCATTCAGCGGGGTCTGGAGGAAGTGGCTGCAATCTGAGGGATACCAACAATTTCCCCAATCCAGAATAACTTCTCCTTCACTGGTGTTTGGGGGTTAGGCACTGCTTGCCTAGCTTTTTTTGTATATTTTTTTGGTCTCTACTACAAATGCCCTGGGAAGGCAAGGTCAGGAGGGGTTCCGTCCTGGTAGCTGAATGCAGGTGTGCAAGACAGCATTATCAGTTCACTGCTTCAGGAGCTCAGAGGGGGATGGTGCCTGGGGACACAGGGGCTGAGGAGGGTATTCCAGCCCACTGACTACCCCCTCCCACTCCAACATCCTGGCAAAAGCAGGGCCAGCATGATGGCCCTACAGTGATTTTCTGGGTCCCTTGGACCCCACACACCATTTCCCATTTCCCACCAGTGTCTACAGTGACTTTGCCAGAGGTCATGCCCCTCAACCTAAGGTGTGCTGGGGGGTGGGGGGAGTCGGGGACCCCCAGGCTGAGGGAAAACATAGCACCTATGCTGGAGCCTCACTTTTACTCAGAGACTTGGCAGGGGGGCTGGGGGATTTCATGTCACAATAGGTGGACAGTGCGTGGAGGGACGCCTCACTCGCGCACTTTTGAGGAAATACACAACTCTTCCATGACTCCTGCCCAGAAACCGTGCTCACCTCCCTCCCCCTTTTCCTAATTTATACTATTTGGGGTCATCTGGTAGCTGCCTTTGGCTCTGTAAAAAATGTAAACCTTTATTTATCATGATTATTCTTTGTGCCAGCTCTCCATAGTGACCATGGCCTTGGACCTGAACCCTCAACGACACATCCCACCCCTCCCCTTTCTGTCAACACAGCGTCACTTTTGTATCATCAACGTTTTAAGCCTTCTGCGCCGTATCTCTGGGTTGATTCTAAGAATGGCTGAAAGTCTCCGCTGTCTTTCTAAAGAAACAGTGAGCGGGGCTGAGCTCCTTCAGGCCCCAACGGGGACAACGTCAGGGCTCCCTGTCCTCACAGAGCCTCCGCGGAAGTCAGAGTGGCCCAGGGTGGGGAGGCGATGGGGCCCCATTGGGAGATAAAAACAGGAACAAGTCAACACCGGGAGAGGCAGCTGCTGCATGGAAGGCGGCCCGGTTACAGTGTAACTGGACTATCGGTCATCCTATCAGTCATCGAGGGTAGGTGACTGGCCGTCACATCCTCTGGGCTGGGGGAGGCAGCAGGGAGGGTGTGAGGGAGCAGAGCCCGACCTGCCGGAGTAGGTGGAAGATCTCCAGTGGGAGCAGGGGCACCTGGGAGGGCAAGCTGCAGCAGAAGCAAGGCGGGGGGCTGAGGAGCCTTGCAGCCCCGCAGATCTCGCCGGACGCGGCCCTGGTTACCTTTAGCTGGGCAAGGAGAAACAGAATGGGTGAACTGAGGTGCTGAGTATGTAAACGTGGCTTCCCTAATTGAATGAAGATTAGTTGTGGAGACATGTTTTTTGGTGGCTAAGAAAAAAAGAGGTCTGACTTTATATAAAAGAGTATGGGAGTCATATGCTGAGGGAGAGACTTCCCAAGGACACATACCGTGTGATCCACCCAGTTGAAGTCAGAACAGGCCATATTCATCAGTCGTGGGCTGTCGCTGGGTGGGGGAGAGGTGGCGATGTGCTGGGAAGGGATAAGATGAGAGGGAACTTTCTGGAGCCATCACCATGTTCTGTACCTTGGGTCGGCATTTGTCCAAAGTCACACAGCGTACACTGGAGATTCTTGCATTCTGTCGTATGTAAAACTTACCTGAAATGAAATAAGTAACAAACACATTGAACTCTTGTTAATGATACGGGGCTGAAGTATTGTCTAGGTGGGTGCTGAGATCTGCACCGTGCTTTAAAATGCATTCAACAACGAGAGGGGTCGATGGCTGGATGGAGGGATGGAGAGCTGGACAGACCAGTGGTAAACCACATAAAACACAATGTTAATGGTGGACTCTGGGTGGCGGACACGTGGTACTCACTGTAGAATCTTTCAACTGCTCCGTGGCTTAAATTTTTCATTATAAAATGTGGAAATAAAAAGAATGCCAGTGTCAGGGAATCATCCTACTTCCTTAGGATCTTTCAGCCCCTCCCGCAGGGTCGTGGTTCATTTGACTCGGTGGGTTCTGTGAGTGAGCAGAAAGGCAAGTGACTCCTGCCCTGCTTCCCCGCTGCTCTGTTCCCCAGGTTCACTTCTGCAGGCACAGTGACCGCTCCGGAGGTCACGGTACTCTGGACACAGGGAAATGCTGCCTCTAATTTCCCTGTTCTAAGGACCAGAGTTCGGCTTCCTTGATGATGTAATGCCCAGCAGGTGAGTTAGCCCCTCCCTGCTATATTCCAGGCCCGGAATTCCCTCCTTCTCTCCCATTCCCAGCCACAGAAACAAGTCCAGGGTACAGTCCCTGTGTACTGCTCAGTTCTTTAATTGTTCTTCCTTCTGCCTGGGCCCGAAGGCATTCCCCAGTAGGGATCACACACCTTATTCATCTGGCTGCCTCTGGGCAAATCCAGTTTAAGGGTCTCCCCACCCCCACTCTCATCCCCACAACCAGAGGGATACACATGGCTTACACTTTACAGAGACTATCATAGTTCCTTCAGAAGATTCCACACTGTCCCTTTTCTGACCTGACACCCTCACCCCAGGAAGTTCTTCTCTGTGTCTAACTTCAACCCTGCGTGCTGCTTTTCTACAGAAGCCAGTGGAGCCTGGGGCCCGGCGTCCGTGGCTCTCCACACCTGGCTGTGCTCATGTCAGGTGCACAGGGCTGTGTCGGGCAGCTGGTGGGGCAGCAAAATCAGGAGCAGAGTCACCTTTGGTCCCCACGGGCCCTTCGTCCCACCCTCCACCCAAGCACCTGCTGTGGCTGGGCGGCTCGAGGTGAAAGAGCAAGTCCCCATCCCCCCAGTCTCTCTGGGCTGAGGACTTCTCTCAGCCAAAGCCTCCGAGAGGCCCAGGACAGTCGGCTCTGTGCGGGCAGCCTAGTGGGGTCCACCCCAGGTGGGCCCGTCTGGGGCAGCAGCCCTGACATGGCTCTTCCTCCCCAGACCCCAACTTCCCCAGGCAAGTCTAGGCCTGCAGACCAATTTACTCTGCAGACTTGGAGTCAGAGCAGGAACTGGACGGGGACAGCGCATGCGGGAAGAACACCAAGCCTCCCACCTGGTCTGGGAAGGGCAGGAATGTCCTTCCTGTGGACAGGAGAAGACCCTGGGGCCTGGGCCGGGGACGTAGTTCACCCAAGGTCTGCACAAGGCCTTCTTCTCGGTGTCACCCTCAATGCCCAGCACTTCCTGAGCATAAGTCAAATGCATCATTTTTCAGCTTGGCAGGGTATAGAAACGAGAGGACAAGGCTAGAAGTCAGGAGTCCTCAGGTCCGATGCAAGCTTGGACGTTCCCTAGGTGTGGGTAACCGGTCCTCAGTTTCCACGTATGTAAAACGGGAATGAATAGCCCCTATCCACATCACGGGGCTTGGCCAACAATTAGATAGTGTGTGTGAAATCACTCTATAATCTGTAAGTACTATACAAATACAAGGCATTATTAAAGCACTAATTTTTCTTAACTTCACTCATCACCTGCTTGCTATTCCTAGGGAGAATGTAAGAAGGGCTAGGAGTTACCCACCCACAGGGTGCTTTCCTGATCCTAAAGACCCCCCAACCCTTTCCCCATCTCCTCACTCTGAGCAGGTGGGCCCTCACCCAGGGGGCTCACCTTAACTGGGGACACCCACTATGAAGATTCTGCTGCTAGAGCTGCACAGCGCTGAGGCCCCAGCTGACCCTAAACTGGGATCCAGCTTGCATGTGTCTGATGAGCTGGCGAATCAAAGGCCCTCCGGACCTCCAGAGGAAGAGTGCCCGTGGTCAAGGCTCTGGGACCGAGAAGGAGAACCCAGGAAATGGGCCTTTACGACTCTTTGCCAAGCCCAGCCCTGGGGACAGGGCCAACCCTTGCAGAGGAGGTACAGGACTTAAAAGCAGAAGCTAGAGGGGCTGTGCTCTCACCACACCCATGTGTGTGTTAAAGACTAAACCCCACTACAGTGGAGAGAAGCCCCGTACAGTAGCTTATAGAATATAGGCGTTTTTCTCTCATCCGATGGTCTCAGAGTGAATAGTCAGGCTGGAGAGGCCTTGGCTTCATAAGGTCACTCACGGGCTCAGCTCTCTTCCGTCTGTTGCTTTCCCATTTGCCAGGCCACTGTCATCGTGCACGGTGGAGGCTGGGTCACAAGCATGGCAGGAGCAGGAGGAGGTGGAAGAGGCCTCCCCAGAACTGGAAGTGGCTCACCTCAGTCTACATGACATTGGTGAGGACTCAGCCACATGGCCGCAGACATTATAAGGGAGGCTGGGAAATGGCCACACTGTGCCCCACCATAGTGCCGTCCCTGATGGTTGATGGCTCGCAGTCCACCCCCAGCACCACCGGGTTGGGACAACGCAACGCGACACAGATAGGAAAGACGCCACCACTCGTGCTTCTGTGTGACATGGGCATGGCTGCCAGCTACAGTGTGCCCTGAGACATTGGCCCTGGGGGCTGGAGGTCCAGGAGGCAGCAGAACAGAGTTCTCAGGAGGGACAGGGAGCAATAGACAGTAAGAGTGACTTTGGAGCAGAAAACCTACCCAGAGACCCACTGAGTTTCCCAAGCCTAACTATGGGAAATTGCAGCCCAGGAGGGGATTCAGGGACCAAGTTAGAGGCACTGGGCACAAGGCAGCAAAAGGTGGGTAAGTCACAGCAGTATGAGCTCACCAGCTGGGAGGTGTGGCTGCAACCAAAGCACCTCTTGGACACCTTGGACCTCCTCAGAGCATGGCTGACCCCGCAATAAATGATGGCTCTGCTCATTGCCCTGGGGCAGGAGCCAGGACGGGCATGTTCAGGCAGTGGGAAGCACTCGTGCTAGTATGCTCAGTACATTTGGTCCATGGCAGACACAATAGAAACAAAACACCAAATCCTATGCTCCAGGAAGGTAGCCTCTTGTAAACCTTAGAGCCAAGTCCCTAACAGTACGTGGTCAAGTGCCTAGGTGTGGTTATCACCTGAGAGAACTACAGGAGTATGGGAACCATCAGAGCAAAAGGGAGGGCTACATGGAGGAGGTGTGGCTTGAGCTGAAGGACTTGGAGAACTGAGAAGGGAAGGGAGAACATTTCAAGCTGGACGGGGAGAGGGCATGAGCGAAAGGACAGGGTTGGTGGGGTAGGCTCTCTGGAAAGTGCCAGATCCTGTGCTGAGTGTTTTCGTGCATTACCTTATCTAATCTTCTCAACAGCACTCTGAGCTAAGTGCTGTTATCTCCCACATCTTACAGATGAGGAAAGTGAGAGCTCAGAGAAGTTCTGTAACTTGCCCGTAATCACACAGCTTGTTCCTGGGGAGCCAGAGTCAATCCCAGGACACGCTGGTTGCCTCCTCACCAGGGGCCACAGTGGCATCAGAAGTTCCCAGGCAGACTTGTGGCTGCCCTTGGCCAATAGCCCAAATGGTCACATCACAGACAGATGAGCCCCTGCAGCTCCCTGCTTGGTACAACAGTCCGTGTCCTGCCTGCAAGCCTGGCACCCTGTCTGACCCCACCGATGTCTTCAGTGGGAATGACAGCCAACAAAGGTACCAGCACGACAAGACAAGCTAAATGCTCAAGAGGCTCCTGGGGAACAGTGTGGCTCTGTGAACAGCCCAGGCGGGAGCAAGGTCCCAGAGGGTGGGCAGGAACTAGCCCCAGCCGACAGAGGCGTCCCAAGGACTCAGAACCCACTTGTGCTGTGGCCTGTTTCCTGGGGGTTAGGACATATACTTCTTGAGTTTTGGACCTCAGAGCCATGCATCTAGCCTCCATCATACCCATGTCTGCTTGCGGTGCTGGGAGACCCGGAGAAGTGGCTGCAGCTGGGGTCCCAGTGGGCTGGTCCCTGGTTCTGTTTTGTACCTTCTCACTGGGACCAAGTTCTCAGGGAATTCCACGCACATCTCACATCCCTCTGACTCCCAGAGGGAGAATGGGGCCTTGGCTGGTCAGGGCTAAGGGGACTGAGGAATGCTGAGCGTGCCCCAGGCTAAAGCCATGGCTTGATCACAGTGCTCTACCCAAAGAGGACAAGCCCCTTCTCTAGGGCTGAAAACCTGTCCCTGACCATGCTCCCACCTTCACTTTAGCCCTTTGTGAGTCGTTCTGGGGGAGCTTACTGGAAAAAAGGAGACGGAGGAATCAGGGTGCCAAGTGCCCTGGCCTTGAAAGGTAAAAAAAACCAGCAATAAGAGACTTACTTTGGGGAGGGGCACTGATAAATTCCCAGACTTGCCCCTCAAACAAAGCCCCTGGGAAAAACTCAGGGTAGACAATTTCCCCTCCACCCTCCCTTGAACTGAGGGTACTGCCAGCTGCAAGACTGCTCTTGCAAAGGCTGCTGCCATAGGACCTAGTGTGGGTCCGGCCCCAAGAGTCTGTTTTTTTCCTCAGGCAGGAGGGCTCTGGATGCAGAGGGTGAGCTAGCCCCCTAGGCAAAGGACCACAGGCAGAGGGCCGGCACAGGGCGTGGGATGAGAAGGGGGCAAAGCAAGTGGGTATGCCTGTCCCAAGCCCCACTCCCTTTAGAGGGTCATCCCTGCTCTTGATTGGCACCCACACCGCAGACACCGCCACTCACACTCACGCTCACACCCTCTCCGCTTGGCACCTCCCAGAGGCAGAAAGTGCAGAGGGGGCCAGGGCTCCAAGGCCCGGATGCGGAATGCCATGCCGCTTTCTCTGGGGCAGCAGCTGGGACAGAGGGCCTTCCCAAGCTCATGCAGCCTACTGGCTGCTTCCCCCAGAGACTGAGGGCAAGACCTGCAAGTGCCCCCGACACTCCTGTTTCCTCAGGACAAGGGGGCAGGAGCCCTTCACTGGGGAGGACAAGAAACGGTATCACCCGACTGGGGCGTGGCTGAAGGACCGAAACAGCGGCGCATCGGAAAAATGATGGAGAAAAGCGAATGGCCTTGCGGGACGCAGTCAACCGTGGGGCGCATGTGTGCCCAAAGGAAAGGGACTCGCCTTACAAAAGCACTTTCTTTTGCCATGTGCCGCTTTTTACAGGTGAAAAACTGAGCCTCGGGTTACTACTTTGCTTGAGGTCACATGACTAGCATTCGCAGAGTCAGGATTTCAACCTGAAGTCTTTGTTCTTCCTGCTGTACCCTGGTGCCGCTCAAGGGCATGTGACCTGATCATGGCGAGCAGCTGTTGGGGAGACCCTCCTGGAAGAGCTAGAGCAGCTCACCTTCCCCCAGTAGTGGGGTTCAGAGCCCACGTGTCAGGGGCTCAAAGAAGAGAGGCCTGCGTGGTCTGGATGACGGGGGAGGAAGGGTTGGGTGGAAAGGACTGGGTGGTGGATGATAGGCACCTTCCAGTTCTACTCTTCTGGGGAGAATATGAATAGGAAAGAGAAAAGGAAGGCCTCATTTTCCTGACTTTCCCAAGGTCACAAAACAGCACCTTCTAACCAAATCCTCTTGGCGCCCAAGCTAGGCCCCGGAGATGGAGGAAGGCCGTGGAACACAAGATTATCAATTTCATGTTTTTCCAGCTATTTCAGTTCTCTCTGAATTGGGGATCTAGGCCCTCTACACCCCACCCTTAGAGGAGGCAGCCTCTACCTCTAGGTCAATATGTACTTGGTGTAAGGGCCCAAAGCCGGCGTTGCAGCTGGGAGACCCATCAGTCAATATTAATAGCCTGGAACTCACCCCCCCTCCCCATCTGCAGCCTCATTTTCAGCATTCCCAGGGCAGTGTGAACTTCCTTGAACCCCCGCACTCAGTCCACCAATGTCTGGTTCTGAGCAGAATCGTTTCCTCCGTCTGGAAGCTGCAGGTCTGGTCCCCCTGGGAGCCACAGCCCCCAGGGCTCTTAACCCCTGACACTACAGACCTGCTTCCTCCCAACTTCTCCTTTGATGGTCAGCTGGGGCTCAGTGAGCAGGACAGTCTCTCTGCAGCTCCCCCACCCCAGGAGAGCCTTGTGTCTCTGGGTGATACTGAGAACAGGGAGTGGGAAGGACCCCCAAGCAACTTCCTGCCCCGTTAGTGGACGGGCAGCTTGGTTTGTGCTTCAGGGCCAGGCTTCGGCCCTGGGGTCCTGGGGCCCTGGGGAGAGCACCAGCCTCAGCTCTGTCACTGTCACTGTGGTGACTGGGGGAGGTCCTTTCTGTTTCTGTGGCCACACGCTTCTCATCGGCAAAATAGGGAGATGACTCAAACAAACCCTAAAGGCTGTTCCTCTTCTCTCATTCTGTGGTTCTGTGACACTCCCTTCCCTCCAGCCCCAGAGGTCCTGGCCAGCTCCCATCTGACACTGTCCATTCCTTACCTTCCACACTTCCGAGCCCTCCCTTAGGTTCCCGCCAACATTCTGTCCCCCAGCTCTGTCATCATGTGTCCAGGAAGCCTCCCTTTGCCTGCTCCTTTCAGAGTCTTGACCTCCCAAGGACTGGGCCTCACGGGTCCTGTGTCCCCAGCACCTAGCACAGTGCTGGGCGCATGGCAGGAGCTCAGGTTCCCTGAGTTGAAAGATCGGACACAGGTTGGCATCAGCCTCCTCACCTTACCTCCCCTGTCTCCTGACCAGCCTAAAATGCTCACACCTGGGGCACTGAGCCCCAGGCTTCCCTGGGGAGAGAGGTGAGAGCCTCTCCTTGGGTATCTCTGTAGCCCCGAGAGTTCCCATGCGCTCATGGAACCGGCAGCCGCGGAGCCAGGTCAGATCCAGCCTCTGCAGGACAGGGTGGTGAAGGCTTTTCTGTCTACAGCCTTGAGGTGTTTGCTTAAGTTACTGGGCTGCTCTGCCCAAAACATGATCCTGCTCACAGCCTTGGCACAGGCCCCAGACAGGGCACACATACCAGAAGCCAGCAGGTGCAGATAAGGCCAGAGGCCCAAGGATGGACAGGGTGGCAGAATTAGTTTCTTTTTTGGGAGTCTAGTCTGAGTCTGCTCAACTGCAAGCAAGCCATTCCTTAGCTGAACCAGCTCAACGGTGAGCTCTGCCAGGAGGGTACTTTGGCTTTACCTGCGTAACTCAGTAAATACCCGAAGCCTGTTTGGTGTGAGTGGCATGATGTGTGGAAAACAGGGCTGGAGGAGGACGGCCACTCTCTGGGTCAGAGGCAACCACAAGCAGAGAACCTTGGATTCAGAAGTCAGAAGGCCTGGGGACAAGCTGGAAACCCCTTCTAAAAATAATGTATCTAGGGGCAGCGCCATCCAACGTCCTCCTGTGAGCGGCCGCTCTAGGATTTAGAGCTCTGGCCTCCAGGCCCTGGCCATGCGGGCCCTCGGTGTCCCCTCCTGGGGGAAGTCTTCCCTGACCTCTCCTCCCCTCCCCTCAGGGCCTGAGCTGGGTGCCTCTTCTCTGCCCTCCCCTAGAACTTTGTGTTTCTGTGTAACAATGGTCTCTTCACCTCCCTGTCTTCCCCACCAGGGTGAGATCTTTTCAGGGAAGAGATGGTGTCTTATTTATCTCAGTATCCCTAGGATAGGATCCTGGCATGTCATAAGCGTTTTTAAGTAAGTGAATAAATGAATGAACGAATCGGGCTTTCAGCCTTGGGGTGAGGATGGAGTAGGTTGCTGCCAAGGAGAATCTATATTGCTCCAGAGAGAGGTACAGGGTCTTACCAGCTTTCATCGTGAAAAACGGACAATGATTTCACAAACCTCGAGACTGTGCTGCTGTTCATGTTAATGTGGCCTTTGCACCTCTCTGTTTGTTTCTGAGTCTCTTTCTCTCTGTATTTCTATTTCGGCCCTCTGTTCTGCCTCTCTATGTCTCTGTCTCTCCCCCTACCAGCCCTAACTCTGTCCCACAGTTTAAATCTATCCAACATACCCCTAAGATGCCCTTTTAGGCCATCAGGGCCTCTCTCCCTCTTGTCCTCTGCTTCTCCAACGTCTGGTCTGGCTTCCTCCTGCATGGGTCTCCCATCCATGACCAGTCTCCAAATTCTGAGGATTCTGTACATCTCTCAGTGATTTCAAAGAAACCTCTGAGCTTATCTATCTGCCTGTCTTTATCATACCAGATTTACCTACCCAGAATTTTGCCAACACAGTAGGAAAAAATGGTCGAGCCAACAAATTTCCAAACCCGGAATGTGTTCTGGAGGCCCCAGCCATCTTCATCCAGGGTACTTTGGGAGATCTGCCTGAAAGGGAGGCTGAAAGTGTCTAAAAAGTGGGGTCTTGTATAGGGTTTAAGCCTTAGCTTTGAAGGTTCAAAGATTAACGTGATTTAGAGGACTAAGCATAGGATTTGAAGCCATAATATCCAAGCTAGAGTCCTTCTCTTCCATCCAGATCTTTGTGACCCATGGCAAGTTATTTCACTTCAGTCAACCTCAGTTTCCTCATCTGAAAATGGAGAACAACAAGCCTACATCACATGGCCATATGAGAATTAAGCCAGGTAATCTGTGTGAAAGCCAGCTGTTACTATGGAAAGCCAATCAGACTCTGAGGAGAACAACTCATATTAACAAAACTCACACTAGGCCCATTGACAGACCAGAACGCCCATGGGTCATTTAAAATTGAGAAGTGTTATCCGCAGGCAGCCCCAGATGCTCCAGTCAGTTGAGCAATGCATTCTCTGCTCTGAAGGCACCAAATTACAACCAGAAGTTTCCCTGGCAGGCATGGTTTCCCAGCAGGGGGACTTAGTTGTTTGACCTTGATGACCACGGTCACCCAGGCTATAAGGAGAACCTGATAACTCGTCTGCTTTCTAGACATTGCCTGCCCAAAGTTTAGAACAGGCTAGGCTATATCCATGCCACTGGACAATGCTAAAGATGCATGGACGAATCCTTGCTCTCTGGCTCTGCTCTGCTTAAAGACTCCATCATGTAGCAATTCACCCATTCCACAAATCTATATTAAGCTCCCAATAAGTGCCAGGCACTGGGCTAAGTAGTAGGGATACAAAAGTGAACAAAACAGGCATTGGCCCGCCCTCCTCATGGAGTTCCAAGTCTTTGGAGACACACTGACAGCTGAACGCATAATTAGCATCCGTGTGATCACTGTGTCGTTACCATGGTGAAGCAGATTGAGCTGTGGGAACATGGCAGCCAAGCCAGAGCAGGGGCCTGGAGGAAGTGTCCATGCACACATCCTTCCTGCAGCAGGTGGCAGGGCATGCTTGGCTGGCTTGCATTCTAGCTGTCTTCAATCCGTTCAGGTCTCTGGCTACACCCTAACAACTCTGAGTGACCTCAGGCGTATCTTGAGTCACCATAAGCAGGGCATCTCTAAACTCTCCCTTGGGTTGGGCTCATAGACAATTCATTCATTCATTCAAGAAATATTTCTTGAGTCCCTGTAATGTGCCGACATTAGCTCATTTCACCTTCCCAGGGGGCTTTTCACCTAACTTCCAAAGGCACACTACTGATGGCCGCCTGTACTGACGCCAGTCCACATCAGAGCGTCTGTTTTCTTCTGGAGAGATGGACAGTGCTGCCCCAGATGTCCAATGAAAGGGCTCCTGGCATCAGGTGGGGACGCTTCCTCCCAGGAAATATGTCAAGAAACTCCCACAACTCACGCATCCACCCTTTCTGATGTTCTCCCATAGTGCTCTGTGGGTACGGACGGGCAGGCAGCTCTAACCCACAAGGCAGGAGGCAGCCTGAGCAGAGCCATGACCCAGATGGACATGAACTCCTGAAAGTGACAGAGGCCTGCGAATTAGAGTTACTGGCCTTCAGGTCACCTTACACATAATAGCTTTAAATCTAGTTTCTTGAGTCATTTACCATATCCCAAACCACCATGCTCCCCCTGCACCCTATCTGGACGTCAGGAGGGCGAGGAAAGTTTTCCCCGCACACTGGTGGTTAGACCAAGGCACAGGCCCTACAGATGATTTAGGATTGGGGGTAGAACTGGGACTAGGTAGCCACTCTAGCCCCAAATCTCCCAAAGGCCCTCAGGGCCTTCCAGACATGGCTCGTCCCCTTCCTTAGGGGTGTTCAGAGGTCTACTGTCCCCACACACACCTCCAGGGCTCCAGCCCTCAAAGCAAGCCGCCCCAGGAACCCACCCCTCTGGGGAGCCCCACTGGGTCCCATTGTCCAAGAGGCTCTTTGGCTTGACCCCAGCCCCATAAGCAGCAGGACAGCAAGCTCAGAGAGGGGTCTGCCTTGTCCCCTCCTCAGCCCCGGCTGGCCGCCCTGGGGGAGCCTGTGGGGCAGGGGCCCCGCTGAATGTGACCTATTGTCTTCAGAGTGGATTTAGGAAGTGCCAAGCTCCCATCAAACAACCCTGCTCCTCGGGTGAAACAAAAAAAGGGCTGTTCATTTGGGAACTTTTCCCCCTTATCTCCTTTTCCTATCTCTTCAGGCTTAGCTATGGTGTAGTGTTCAAAATCACTTCCCCTCGGAGCCAATCAGAAGCTGGGGCTCACCCCGTGGCCCTGAGGTAAAGTTATTTATAAACGCCTCCCTGGATTATTTGAGCAGAGCCCTTTAGCACACCTCTGGAACACCTTTCGGCTACCCGCTCCCCAGACACACCTGCAGCCCTGCCCAGCCGGCTTTGCTCACCCACCGGTAAGCCCCACCCAGCCCACCCCACTGGGCCGGGGGTCATCCCTTGAAGAGGGTAGCACCAGGGGAGAGATGACAGGAACCAGCTGGTCACTGGGGTGGGCTGTTTGCAACCCAAGCGCAAGTGGGAAGGCCATTCTGGCCCCTGGTCTGAGAACAGCCCCCAGCCCTTGGTCTCTGAGGCGCCCACTGGGTCCGCCCTTCCATGTAAGGACCGAGGCAGGAATCCGAAGGGAACCTGCAGGACAGACAGACGCCCTGGTGAAGGGGCTCTGCCAGACCCCACCACAGAGGGAAGCTCCTTTGCGAGGGCTTCTTTCCTTTGCAAAGGAAAGAACAAAAATACTGGACCTTCCTCGGGGTGCCGGCCTTTGAAGCCACTGGCTGTACCTCTTGCCTTTCTTTCCAAGCCTTGGAAGCAGAAAGCTCTTAACGCTCAGCTCATCAGCCTGCTCCCTGTGGCTGTCTCCCCCTCCCTGTCTCCCCAGATGTCCTCTTTCCCTCATTCACTTCTTCACCAGCTTGGGGCATCCACAGGAGCTGCATGGAGTCCCATTGGTCCCCATAAATCCTGAGAGGTTGGAGGAAGCAGAAGGAGGGGAAACCAGGGATTCTGAGAGGGAGAAAGGGATCTGGAAGGAACAGGAGCCACAGAACTTGATTCCCAGGTGAAGGCTTCAACACAGGGAGGTTTGCGCAGACAACAGCCTGGGCCAGCTCCCTTGACTTTCGGCCTCTGAACTCTCACCCTGCAGCTCTGTGGGGGTTCCAAGTCACCCTCAGGCAGTAGGCCCATTCCTCAGCATCAGTCCACAGGGTCCCCAGCCTAGGTCAAGCAAATCTTTTATCTTTCTAGCATACACTCCCTGTTTATACTTGGCCCCATTGGGTCCGAGCACCAGGAAGAAGACCGGCTTTAAGGGTGCGCGCTTCAGGCTGGCAGGGCAGCCCAAGAGAGGGCCACCCCCCCAGAGGGCTTCGCTCCCATGGACAACTGCCTCCCACAGCCCCCAGGTCCTCCCCACCCACTCCCCCAGGACTCCAGAATCTAGAAGGACCCTCCTTGAGCAGCTTGGAGCAGCACACTGGCCTCCTCCGCCTTCCCAGGCACTTCCCAGAGCCTGGCAGCCTGTTCTGAAGGTGCATTGGTACGAATCCCTGAGGACAGAGACTGATTCTTTTCTCTCTTAATGCCTAGAGGCTTCCCAGGGATTATTAGCACATAGTAGGTAGGTAGTGAGGGTACCTGAATGAACCAAACCAGAGTCTGTTCCTGAGGGAATTAAGCACAAGGCTCAGCCTGGAGCAAGCTCTGGGGCCCTTCACTAGTCTGGGACGTACTAAGGGAGCCTAACCCTAGTCTACTTACAGACCTCTATAGCCTGACCTGAGGTGTCCGTTTCAGGGATCCCTTGACCTTGGTCAGGCCTCACTGCTGGAAAGTGCTTTTCAAAGTCTAGCCTCCACTCCTTTTCCTGGAGCTTATCTCCTCAGCCCGGCACCCACCCCCAGCCCAGGGAGGGATGGGAGAACAGGCTTAGAGGTAAGGAGTGGGATTTGGGGGTGGGAGCAGGGAATCTCTCCCCTACAGGGGATTCCAGTCTCCAGGACAGCCTGAGAGCAGGAAGGTGCCTCGGGGACAGCTCAACGCCCCCTCACAGTACTGATGAGGAATAGCCGGGTTGGAGAGGCGTGGGGAGTTTGCCATGAAGCATGGGGGACGGGGGTAAAATAAAAGGCGGATTGATGAAATCCCCAGGCCTCTACACCGACTCCTGCCAGGGACAGGGTCCCCAGCAGAGACCCCAGCCCCCCTACCCTGTCCCCACCTCCCACCCCCACCCCCAGCCACTCAGAGGCCCTTTCCCTGTGGCTCCCACCTGGGATGAGGTGGGGGAAACGGGCAGTTGGAGCAAAGGGGAAACCTCAAAGTGACTTTCCTTTCCCCAGCACACAGCGACCGCCCAGGAGGGGCAGTGATAACGCAGGGCTGAGCCGGCCAAGCTGGGGCTGCTCCCGTGCCTGGCACATGTGCACAGTAAAGAACCCCCAGCACCTCCACATGCACACCCCAGCAGGGCTGGGGAGGAAGCCAGCCTGAGCCACAGGGACAGGGTCACCCCCAGACCCGACCGAACCTGCACATTCCTCCCCTTCTCACTGCCCCCCAGATGTCCTGACCTCTTACACTTTCTGCTTTTCTTCTCGCCAGTCCTGGGAAATTTTGGTGGGACAATGAGGGGTGGGGGTGGAGGGTGTATGGGGGCAGATGGGAGAAGGCAGTCCCAAAAAGGTAGGGTCATGGGTATGAGGTTGTAGAATAAAAAAGACTGCCCCCCAGGGTAATCACAGTATTAATAGCAGTCAGAATTGCTTGCATGCTTACCACAGCCTGGCACCATTCCAAGCCTTTCTACGCATTAACTGGGGCATGGTGCCCAAGCCCATCTCTGCCCACAGTGTTCTGTGATGCAGACAGACCTAGGCAGAAGGAAGGAGATACCTGTGGGCTTTCTCCTGTGAGCTCACTGCAGGGGGGGCAGGTGGGGACTAGGGCTCTGATGAGAGACCAGGGAAGGTCTGCTCTGGCCCCACTGCCCTCCCCACAGACTCTATTTCCCCTTTGTTCCCCCTACTCTGCAGCCCACTAGCTCCTTAGCTCAGAAAAACCCCTGCATCCCCCTCGCCCGTATGTGACCCCATTCCCCTAAGCCTTGAGAACTGTCCCTACATCTGCCTCTCTTACCCTCTACTTCCCTGCCTGCCTTCTCCTTCCCTTAAGCCGCATAGCCCCCCACCTAGGTGTCTCCAGCGATTTGGGACCCGGCCCTCCTTTCCTCCACAGTGGGGCAGGGGCAGCGGCACCCTTTGGTCCTCACACTGCAGCTGTTTATCCCTGATCTGGTGGGGGATGGGAGGCTGCAGAGAGGCTGACCCTGATGATGGGAGGCGGGGCTCGGGGGTCCACACCTAGGGCAAGAGAGCCCTCGACCTTCTCCAGAGATGCTGGCATCACTTGGCAGGGCTGGTGTTTGTTCAGCTAGGGGTCAGGTCGCCAAGTTCCCTATACCTCTCTCCTCTTCTTGCTCCCTCTTTCACCATCCCAGCCTAGCCTGGGGGTCCCTGGGTGCCCCTGAATTCCCTGAGAACCCCAGGAGCCTGTCTAGCCAAGGCGGTGCCTCCCTGCCAGGCTGGCTCACCCTTTCGGCCTCTCCCATCCCCCTTCCCTCCACGGCCTGCGGGACTGGCTGGGGATGAAGTAACCCCCTCCTAAGCCCCACCCCACCTCAACCCCTATTCCGGGAATTAGGAAGTGTGACCAGGCCACCTCCTCACCGGGGGCCGGGACAGCTCCCGTGGCTGCCGATTTGCCACTGTCTTCGTTGTCCTGGGAAAGCCGGGGATGGGGGAGGAGTCAGAACCCACAGAGGAAGGTTCTCAGAACAGAGCTCAGGAGTTCTGACTCTCCAGCTGGAGTGCAAGCTCATCAGAGCGGTCTGAAAGGGGGTCTCTGTATGCCGCCCAGTGGGCAGGATCAGGGTCGTCCCTGGAGGGTCTGGGGCCCTTTCAACAGGAACACTTGAATTAGATTCAAAGGCCTGCAATTCCCAAACCTTGTCTCTTGAAGACTCTGTTTCTTCATCCACAAAATGGGAGGATTGGGCCAGCCTAGTCCCCAAGTCCCCTTCTACACTAATTGTCCTGCTTCGGGCTGGCTGCTGGATTCCCCTTTTGTGTGTATGGTACAAACTCGGGATTGGGAAAGCTCCCAGAGTCTTCTCACCTTCAACACTCTATTTCTGGAATGAAATGGGCAGAGCACAGGGGAAAAGGATAGATTTTGCATCCAGGTAAAGTGAGGGAGCCTTTCCTCATCTGTGAGCCTGTGTAAGCTGGAAGTCCCCTAGCACCTACTCCCATCTACAGGACGCCTGCCCACAGGGGCAGGAACAGTCGTGAGTCATCCTCCCATGCTCTCAGAGGGATTTCCACCGCCATCACCAGCCTTCTTCCTGGGCGTCCCTGGAAGTGACCTCCAGGAGTGGCCAAAGCCACCACTGTTGTACAGGGTGGAGGTCCAAATGCAGGAGATGCGAGGAGAAAGAGGAATCTCAGGCCAGGGTGGTCCTGAAAGGCTTGGTGAGGAGGAGGCGGGCAGGGACGAGGAAGAAAGGGCGGGGAGGGGAAGTGAAGGAACCTAAGCAGGTCTTCAGGGTGGGCAGGTCTAGATAGGCGGGATGAGTCAGGACAACCCAGGTAAGGAGGAAAGTGTGGACAGAGCCTCAGAGGTAAAACAGAGGCAAGTTTATCTGCCAGACGGTGAGAGAAAAATCATGCCAAAATAGGGAATCTGGGTTTGATCCTCCTGCAATGAGGAGGCTGAGGGTTTCTGAGCAGGGGTGTAGGCTGGATCAGGGGAAATCAGGTAGAGGCTGATGCAATAGTCCAGGTGTGAGATGAGACCTGGTGGGGAGAAGACAGAGACACTGGAAGGAAATAGCAATGGCGAGATTCGGCGGACAACTGAAGGTGGAAGTCGGGGCAGGGAAAGGGTGCCTAGGAGAAGGTACCACTGGGGGGATGAGGACGTGGGGAGCTGGGTTAGTAGGGTTCAGTAGGACCCCATGTTAACAAACCCCTCCCCACAAATGACTGCTAGAACTGAGAGCCTTTGAAGGCACCCTAGAAAGGGGCTTGGGGAATCACAGCCTACCAGGTGACAGAGCAGTATCTCCCATGGACCCTCTTCCGAGGGGCGCCTTCTTCTTATTCAGTGTCCTTGAACATTTTGGCTATTCCTTTGCCAATGGTCTGTTTGATGGCCTGGGATAGACCTCCACCTCCTCCCCCACCACAACTCCAAACCATGAGCCTCTCTGAAGGGTCACGCACTCCCGTGATGGCTCCCAAGGTGCCCACCAGGCAAACTACTTGGAAAGCTAGACCCTTCCAGGCCCTGGAGGGCTGGGAAGGGAGAAGAGCAGGGAGGCCACCCTGCCTGTCTAGAGGGGGAAGGGCTGGAAGACTCTGAATAGTCTCTCCTAGGAGGAAGGAAGCTCCCTCCCACTTTAATAATAATAATCATCACCGTTACCATTTACTGGATGCCCTGGGAAGGCCAGCCACTTCACACATATGATCCCATTCAGTCCTCATCGCAACTGCCGGAGACTGTGATTATCCCCATTTACAAATGAAGAAACTGAATCTTTGAACCCAGGTCATTCTGACCATGAAACTTATGCTGTTTTCCTCCTGCTACTCTATCTCTCACTTCTCCCACTGAAATGTCTCACATACCATCGCTCTTATGCATTTCTACCAATGTCATCTCCAAAACATCATTTATTGATTCATTCAACAAGCATTTGTTGAGCACATACTAAGTGCCAGGTGCATGGACAGGCTCATTCCCCTACTTCCGTCCAGTTGGGCATCGTCCTTAGGGTTTGACAGGCCTCCAGCCCTTGCTTCTAGGTCCTCATAGCCCTCAGGGTCCTGTGACCAGATGCATGGGAGGCACCAGCCCACCTTAATCAACATGGGTACAATCTTAATAATAACAACTCACATGTGGATTGTTTTTTACATTTTTATGTGACCTTTCTTGTCCGTTAAGTCATTTGATCCTCACAACAGCTCTGGGAGATGGATGTGTTTCCCCCACTTACTGATGGGGAACCTGAGGGTGAGAGAGGAACAGCACGCACTGGGCCTCAGCAGTAGAGCCAGGACCAGCACCCAGGTGTCTGGGCCCATAGCTAATGTGCTTTCCATCTCTCCCCATGTTCTCGTCCACAAGAGGCAGCAGCCAGCCTGCTCAGCTCCCTTCTAATAACCTCCCCTGCACCCAGGTTCTCCGCTAGGAAGTCAGGGGACATCTCTAGCCCCTTGCGTGGTTTCTCGCTTTCAACCCCATCTCCAATCTTTTGCCAAACCGGCCATAGCCAGCCCATGCTCCCCACCTGCAAGACATAAATCTTCCCTCTAAGCTGCTCCATCTCTTTCCCCTCCCTCCTTGCTCCTCTAAGGTCCTCTGAGTAGGCATCTCCCAGCTCTGGGGGCAGGGGACAGGGACGAGTAGTTGCTGGAGGGAGGGAGAAAGATTCTCACAGGGAGCTTCTCCGGGCCCCGGCACTTAGCTCTGGCCATCTCAAGCTCCTGGAACACCAGCAAGGTTGTGCAAAAAGCAAGGAGGAGAGAAACACTAGTACACAAGGATGGGAGAAAGGATAGGCACAGCACCCATAGCTGTCTAGCACAGACCATCCTGATTTCCCCCAAACAAACCACTGTTCCCTCCCCGACTCCAGGAACCTGTTGGTGAAGCCCTAGGCATCTCCTTCAAGAAGGGTCCTCCTGAGGTCCCCTCGACCATCCACCTGCCTCCACGCAGGCTGTTTTCTCTATTTCTTCTGGCTAAATGGTATAGGCTTTCTGCCAGGGAAACTGAGGGCTGGGGTGGGAGAGGGGCTGTCAGGGGCACCAGGGGCAAGGAATGAGCCCACTGTGCTGAGTCCCAACTGCGACTCCTACCCTTGTACTCTCACCTTCTTTTTGCGTGGTGTTCGGCGGGGGTGACGGTGATGTCACAGGTGTGGAGTGCCAGCCATGTGCTAGGCGCCAAGCAAAACAGCCAGGGCGAGTGTGTGTATCATCAGTGCCTGGGAAGGAAGGCCACCAAGAGGAGTGAGTCTGGTGAAAGGCTGGAAAGAGGGAAGGGAGGCACCTTGCTGGATGAGGGCGGGGAAGACCAGAATAAAACCGTGCTGCAGCGAGGGTTAGAGAGAGAAACCCCAGGCCAGCCCTGGGGAGGGATGCCCCTCATCTGCTCCTACTCTGCTTTTCCCAAAGCTTGTAAATGCCCCGGACATGAGCCAGCCCAGGCCCCGCTACGTGGTAGACAGAGACGCATACTCTCTCACCCTCTTTGATGATGAGTTTGAGAAGAAGGACCGGACGTACCCACTGGGAGAGAAGCTTCGCCATACCTTCAGGTAACGTGGCTCAGAGCCCAAACATCTCTCTTCCTCTGCTCCCCACCAAGACCCTTTCTTTGCCAGGGCATGGCTCCTGCACCAGTATGCCTAAGACAGTGCTCAGGGAAGCCCTGGGGAGGAGAGGTTCAGAACCTTGATTTTAAGATCCTACAATTTCATCCATACCAAGACCGCTAGAGAGGATGGGGACTAGGAGCAAGGACCGTCCAGAGTTCCCTTGTATGAGGTCTTGCCATATTCTCAGTCCATTCAAGTCTCTCTTGGGTTCTTAAGGGAGCTGTGGATGGGCATATTACAGCAGGAGGGTGAGGAGCATCAGAGCCCTTATTTCAATGTCCTGTCCCCTCCTTATCAAGAAAAATCTGAAGCTACCACCCTCTGCCCTTTGTTCTCTTTTCTGCCTAGAGGCTCCTTCCTTCTAGAACCAGAGAATGCCCAAAAGCAGCCCATAAATTCCTGGGCTCTTCTAAGGGGTACCTACCAGGATGTGGTCCTACCAGTTCTGGGGCACTTTCCACTCTCAGGTCCCTAGAACTGTACTGGTGGGTAGTGAGACCTCACCTCCAAGGAGGGACTGCAGGAAGTGATCTGTACCCATGCTCCAGGAGCCTGAGGCCAGGCCAGCGCTTCACCTTCCCCCCCTTCCCAGACTTCTGGCAGGCCTCACTCAGACCGTGCCCACTGTGGGCTGGTCTGCTCTTCCTCGCTCCCCTGGGGAAACAGCTGATTCAGTTACCTGGATTGAGGTCACCGGCAATGGCTGAAGTGGAGATGCAAGTGGAACGGGTTCAGGCCGGGGGAATCACCCACTTGAGTCTTTACTAAAAGCCCTGGCCCAACCCTACTCCTGGGAGGCTCCATCTCTGCCCGGGTGCAAGCCAAGGCCTTGGGTGCCAGGGTGTCTGGGCACTGTACCCACAGCTGTCCTCTCAGACAGGTGGGCTCAGCCAGCCTTGGTGCCTAAAGAGTTTGAGTTTGGGTTCTTTCTGTGCTGGAGGGATGAGGGTACCTCCTGTTGTCCTAAAAGATTTTAAAAACTATACAGCGATGTAGGGAACTAACAAGTCCCAGGAGGCTGGCATGGGAGCCTTAAACAGTGCCTGGCACACAGAAGGTACTGTGATAAATATCTGTTTAAGGAATGAATGAATGTCTAGAGAGCTAATCCCTCTGTCCCCTTCCCATGTGGCATCTGAAGCCTCCGCACAGGTGTTTGGTATCTCTTTCCGGCTCTTCCCTCAGGCTTCTGACTGCTTTGCTCAACATATGGCAGGCTTGAAAGTCAGGCTGGGCACGTATGAGCCCTCGAGTGGGTTGTTTTCTTCTCCTAGCTGACTCTCTATTCACAAGCCAGTTCTCCCTGCCACAAACAAACCTGAAAAGGTTCCTGCAGGGCTGGTTCCCTGTTAGGACAAGGCTTTGGAGATGCCTTAAGCTGTTTAGCACCAGGCCCACCTGTTGCCTACCATCCGGAGGAGACCAGGGAGTCACATACTGACAGTGATGCCGTTCCACAAAGTGCTGGTTGGGACAGAAAATCTGCCCCGACTTCACAGGGTACAAAGCATTGTCTGTGTTGATCTCAGTCTTGGATGACGTCCAGTGGACCCAGTGTCAGAGGAACCATTGTTGAGCAGCAGCAAAGAGCAGGCATTGGTGCTGGGCAGGAAAGGAGACCTAATCAGGGCAGGCCAGTGAGTCACCAGATGGGCTCCGAGTATTTGAGTTCCCTCAACCCGGAGAAGAAAAGCAAATGCCTTCCACCCGCTTCCAGTCATCAATCCACCAGCTGTCACCTTGGAGCTTGCAGGCCCTTGTTCTTACCGCTCCTGGGTTTCTATGGAAGGACCTCAAGGCGTTCAACAAACAGGGAAGGAATCAACTCTCCCCACCCTGCATTGACCACGGCTCAGCTCCCCACTCCTCCTGCGCCTGATGAATTAGCAGTGGAAAGAACTCTGGGATCGGAGTCATCACACATAAAGGACGGTGGGGCAGCAGGGCACCCTCTGCGGGGACAGTGGAGCCTGCCTTTGGAGGGAAGTGCTAAGAAAGATGGCAGCAGCCCCCACTCAGACTGTGTCCATCCTTTCACTTATTCATTCATTCATTCATTCAACAAATATTTACTAAGCAGCTCAGTGTAATGCACAAGGTATATAAAGATAACAGGAGCACCAGGCTTGTCTCCATGGTGGGACTTACTGTCTGGTGAGAGTGATAGATGACAACACAGGTGCTCACAAAGCTGTAGGAAGAGTCCAGGCAAGGGTGCCCAGGCTTATGTTCAGTTAAACTGGAGAAAGGCGTCTGAGATGGGGGCTAGAGGCACCTCGGAAGGCTAAGCCACGAGAAAACCCAGGCCCTTAATCCAAGTCTTGTAGACTTCCCAGATGAGCCGCCGGCAGCCGGCAGACCTCCAGCTAATGCTTGTTGGGAAATAGCATGTCGATGCTCCCAACAGAAAGTCCCTGCCTTTTCTTCTCAGCCTCCCTGGCATACTGCACAGTGTGGGCGCTCACGGAATTCTGAGTGACTTTTGAATGAATGAGTAGATGAATGGATGGGTGGATGACCAGGAAGAGACTATTATAACCCCTCCCCAGTTTGGTGGGTCCAAGCCACGCAATGCTGACTGGGCACCTGCGATTCCCCTCCAGGTGTTCCTCGGCCAAGATCAAAGCCGTGGTGTTTGGGCTGCTGCCCGTGCTCTCCTGGCTCCCTAAGTACAAGATCAAAGACTACATCGTCCCTGACCTGCTGGGCGGACTCAGCGGAGGCTCCATCCAGGTCCCACAAGGTGACGGGTCCCCTCCGCCCGGCCTGGCCTGCTGCTCTCCCCAGTTCCCTTGCTGCCCCTGCCCTCTGTGACCTCCATAACCCACCAAGCTCCTGAGCCTCCCGTCTCCCTATCCTCTGCAGGCATGGCATTTGCTCTGCTGGCCAACCTCCCTGCAGTCAATGGCCTCTACTCCTCCTTCTTCCCCCTTCTGACCTACTTCTTCCTGGGGGGCATACACCAGATGGTGCCAGGTAAGGCCTCTCCCCTCCCAGCAGGCAGGGTGCCCCGGACCACACGGATGGGCAGTGAGGTGAAGGGGGTTCCGGGATTTTCCATCTGTATTCTCCCAGAGTCGGTGCTGGCCAGTCCTGGAGGGGCTATCCCTAGGAGTGTCGGTCCCAGGCCCTCTGTGGCCTTGGAGAAACCACTTAGTTTCAGTGAGCTCAGTTAGCTTTACCTGTTCTGTCCCTCTCCCTGGAATATGGAGATTTGGTGGAGCAAGATACACCATCCACCATAAAGTGTCATACAGACGTGAGACATGACTGTCAGACTCCCAGTCTGGCCCAACAGGCCACGGCAGGGACGTTGGGGTCCTCTGGTGCTAACTGAGATGGAGACAAAGGGCGTGGTCACAAGGTCTGTTTCTCCGTCAGGCTCTGCTTGTTGCCTAGCTCATTTCCTCCTGCGTTTCATGAACTAATATTAACCTTTCAGGTGAAAGCACCTTGAACAGTGTAGGTCACGGTTAGATGTGAGTGGTCATCATGCTGACGGGCAGCCTAGGAGGTGTGGGGATCCAGTCCCTAGGGGTCGGGGAGCATTCCCGCCCCTTGCCGGTTCCCATGGGTGTGGTCCAGTCCTCTGACTTCTGCCGGTTGGCTGGGCCCACAGGTACCTTTGCTGTTGTCAGCATCCTGGTGGGTAACATCTGTCTGCAGCTAGCCCCAGAGTCCAAATTCCGGGTCTTCAACAATGCCACCAACGAGACCTATGTGGATACAGCAGCCATGGAGGCTGAAAGGCTGCATGTGTCAGCAACACTAGCCTGCCTGACTGCCGTCATCCAGGTGAGGGGACAGCCACACCCCTGCCAGGGCCAGCTTCTGTAGAGCGTCCGCCCACCCCAGCCCCACCTCAGAGCCCGGTTTTGACACTAAAGCTGACATAGAACACTCCCTCCTCTCTCTTCCCCATTCCTAGGGCCTCAAAAGAGCTTGAAAAGTCAGAATATCTCCTCATCTGCCTCCAGCAGATCTGTTAGAACCAGCTTCTGCACCTCATAAAGCTGTCCTGAGTTAAAGACCATCTAAAAGACTCACAGCCTCTCTCCACTAATCTTTGCAGGGCCCAACTCCTTGCCAGCACAGTCCTCCTGTTTTTCTGATGGCCCTGATCCCCCTCCAGGCTTCTCTGCTGCAAGCCAGAACACTACCCGCGTGGTAGAAATTGTGTGTCCCCGGTGGTGCAAAGGTCTTAGATAGGTCTGTGAAAGGATTGCTGCATGACAGAATGCAAGAGCAGGAAGCAACCTCAGAGGCCCCTTTCATTCATTGATTCATTCAGTTAATGTTTTGGGCTGTTGTGCTGTGCCAGGAACTGGGCTAGGCCCCAGGGATAAACGATAAGGAAAAGAGGCCCAGTTCTCAAGGAGCTCCGAGCCCAGCAGAGGAAGTAGCCATGTCAACAGATAAATGTGTAGGCAGAGAGATAAGCTGCATAATAGGGCTATGTACCAATAGCGGTGGGAACACTGAAGAGATCATCAGGGAAGGCCTTGCCTCAAAGAAAGAAGGTGACATCTGACCTGAGTCTTAAGGGATGAGTAGAAGTTGACCAATAACCCAGTGAACAAGGCACAGGACGGTCCAGGCAGAGGGAATGCTCTCAAAGCATGGAGGCCTAGAGAGTGGGCACTGACCAGGAGATGGCTCAGCAAGGAGTTTGGGGTGGCTGGAGGACAGGCTAGAGAAGAGGCTGAAGAGGTCAGCAGGGGCCAGACAATGAAGTCTGAGGTCTGCCCTTAAGTAGCAGCTTTGGGTTCGACTGGCAGTTTTTAAGGATCATTTGGGTCATGGAAAAGATGATGCGTGGAACATGGATTCAAATCAAGGCAACGGACCTGTTGGGAAACTATGCAGAGAGAAAGATGGGGGTGGACTTTAGGAACATTTGCCAGGAGCATTAACAGGGCCTGGTGATAGATTGAATGTGGGAGGTGAGGGAGGATGACTCTCAAGTTTTTGGTTAGCCAACTGGGCAGAGAGTGGTATCATCTTTAGAGAAAGGAAACACTGGGGGAGGACCAGGTTCCTTTTGTAGATAAGAAAACTGAAGCCAGGGAGGCGATGAGGCAAAGAAGCCCATGCCCTAAAGGGACTGAAGGTCTGTAGAGGGCAAGGCGCGATCGCAAAGGGTTCATTTCCCTAGAGTGCTGCATGGAGGTCCAGCCCTGGGTTTGAGTCAGGCAGGTGTGGGAGCCGCTAACCCTCCCTGATCTTCCCCCCACCACCCCTGCCTCTCAGATCAGCCTGGGCTTCGTGCAGTTCGGCTTCATGGCCATCTACCTCTCTGAGTCCTTCATAAGGGGCTTCATGACGGCCGCCGGCCTGCAGATCCTTATCTCGGTGCTCAAGTACATCTTCGGGCTGACCATCCCCTCCTATGCTGGCCCAGGATCCATCGTCTTTGTGAGTCTAGGAACACACACCCTGCAAATGGGGAGGGAAACAAGTAGCCACCTAAGGATAAGGAGACTTTTTACTGTTTTAACAAGCTATAAGTTTGTCACTACAAGGTGTTTTCAAGGGCTGGCTGGCCCATTGTTTAGAAGGGATTGTCAGGGGGTTCCCACGTTGGGGGGAGGGGCGAACACATGACCTTGAGGGCTCCCTGAGGTTCCTCTGTGGTTAATCCCTGCAGAAAAGAAGATGTACGCTCCATAAGTTACCCAATCCAGTCCCTCAACCCCTCCCTGCCTGGGAAGTCCTTCCTTATGTCTAATATCCATCCCTCCTCCTTCAGCTTGAATTCTTTCTAAAGAAAAAGGAAGAGAATCAGCTTTCCCATCCCAGCATGAGCTCCGGACTACCCTTTGGGAGAGGGTGGTGGAGGATGGGATGGTGTTTGTGACCAGGATTCGGCTTCAGTGTGCTCCGTTAGCACTGGTGACATCCCTTCATGGGCCAGACACCCAGGGATGGGGATCCTATGGGAAGAGGAGGTGGGAGCCCATGAGCATGACGCTCTCTCCCCCAGACCTTCATTGACATTTGCAAGAACCTCCCCCACACCAACATGGCCTCGCTCATCTTTGCCCTCATCAGCGGGGCTGCCCTGGTGCTGGTGAAGGGGTTCAACGCTCGGTACATGCACAGGATCCGCTTCCCCATTCCTACGGAGATGATTGTGGTAAGGGCCTGGCCCAGGGCAGGGGTGCTGGGCGGGCTGAGGGCGTGAGAAAGGGAGTCCAGCTCCAGCCAGGGCCAGGGGGCCCTACTCGCCCCCACTCCACAGGCTGCCAGCAGAACAGGACGGCAGGGTTGAACCCATCCCATCCCCCTCTGTATGGCTCCCCTTCTGCCAGCTTCTCAAGTTGTTTCCCCCTCAAGGAGGCAGGGAAGTGGGATTTGGGATCCCCAGAGAAAAGGGAGGGTGGGAGAGAACCCTGCTCTGGCCCCAAGTTACAGCCAATCCCCATTCTCCACTTTGGGGTTTGCAGGTAGTGGTGGCGACCGCTATCTCTGGGGGCTGTAAGATGCCCAAAAAGTATCACATGCAGATCGTGGGAGAGATCCAGCATGGGTGAGTCCGGGGGGCGGGAAGCACAGCCCACCTCCACCACACTCCCCACATGGCCTGGGCTCAGAAACCGAGATGAGACGTTACAAGGTCTATGCCACTGACCAAATGTGAATTATTCCTATTACTTATTATGAGAAGCGCCACTCGGCCAGCCAATGCTAGCAGCTTCATGAATAGTGAGTCTTGGCTGCTGGCCCCTCCAGAAGCCTTACTCAGGCACTCTGTCACACAGGGAGGCCTCCCTGATCGACCCTTCCCGGCTCTCACCTTGCTTTTTCATCCATCGGAAAGGAAACCATTAGGACCAACTGGTCTCGGGGGCGGGGGGCAGGGGCTGATGCCTTTGGTGCAGGGGGGAGCAGGCGGTGGAGGGGGACCCCCCCCAGCGCTGGGGGCTGAGGCTCTGTGGTCCAATGAGCACCAGGGGTCCAGGATCTAGGTGTGAACAGATGAGCCCTACCACTTACTAGCTCTGTAACCTTGGACAAGTTAGGGTTTCTAGTCTCGGCTTCCTACTTTGCCTAGGGAGTGGTGGAAGGTGCCCTACAGCGTTGTCCTAAGGATTCACACTGGAAGGCTAGTTCATGCAAAGACCCTGGCGCCCAGTGGCGCCCAGCTGGTGCCTATGGGTTGATAAAGGACACGGTGCCCTCTCTCTCCTCACACACTTGGGCCCTGCCTCCTTTCTGGCTCCTTGGCAGGTTCCCCACTCCTGTGTTGCCTGTGGTTTCGCAGTGGAGAGACATGATTGGCACAGCCTTCTCCCTGGCCATCGTGGGCTACGTCATCAACCTGGCTATGGGCCGGACGCTGGCCAGCAAGCATGGCTATGACGTGGATTCTAACCAGGTAGGTCCAGCCACCCCCAGCAGGACTGAGCGAGACAGGCCCAGTCCCACAGAGGCATGGCAAGAGATATTTTAGGGCAGTTCCGGCCGAGGTGAGTAAGGCTGCCAGCCAATGGGGGCGGGGGGACTCCAATCCCAGAGGCTGACCTCTGCTCTATCGGGAGTGCAGAGCAGCAGGGTCACTCTGAAGTCCTAGGCTCAGGTGAAGCTTGCATGGAAGAGCGTGTTTGGTCTGCATCCCACTGCCCCAGCTCTCGATCCTATCCCTGTCCCCACAGGAGATGCTCGCCCTGGGCTGCAGCAACTTCTTTGGCTCCTTCTTTAAAATCCATGTCATTTGCTGTGCTCTGTCCGTCACTCTGGCTGTGGACGGAGCTGGAGGAAAATCCCAGGTAAGCACTGTGCCAGTGGAGAGGGCAGGGCTGCGGGGCTAACCGACCGAACAATTGCCCCACAGAAGCCCAGGCATATGCAAGCCCAGCCAGCTGCTTCTCTAGCCTTCCTGTCCCCTCCTTCGTCTCCACTCCAAAGGCAGCTTTTGGCAATAAATCAAGGGCAAGATTGTCACCTATGCCCCGACTCCTTCTCTGAATAGGTGGCAAGCCTGTGCGTGTCCCTGGTGGTGATGGTCACCATGCTGGTCCTGGGAACCTACCTGTTCCCTCTCCCCAAGGTAAGAGAACAGCAGGGGCACAGAGGCCAGCGAGTGATTCCAGGAAGAACCCCCACTGAGAATGTGCTGCACTTTACAAAGTGCCGTCCTTGTCACACTTTGTCCTCATCACAACCTGCAAAGTAGACAACACAGGTTTTATGCCCCACTTTACAGGGGAGGGAAACTGAGGCTGAGAGCGTCTCGGTGGTCTGTCTGTGGTGAGAAAGCTCACAAGTTCAGGGCTGGTCTCCACCTAGGCCTCTGACCTCAGAGTTGATTCCCCAGTGTTTACAAGTGCCTGTGAGTGCCTGGCCGGAAGGGCTCCAGGCATGGGCCATCTGGGGGTGAGGAAGGGCGACGATGGGACCAGGACAGGCCCCCTTGCTCTAGCACTTCCCTCTCCAACCCGAAGACTGAGTCCGGAGATTTGGGAGCTCTCCCTGCAGAGATGTCTCAGAACGTCAGCCCTGCCCTGCCAGGTCCAGGGCCGTGTGTTTGTAAGCAGGGCAGAAGCAAGGCGACAGTCTGGATGACAAGGAACAACGTTCTTCTCCCCCAGTCTGTGCTAGGAGCCCTGATTGCTGTCAACCTCAAGAACTCCCTCAAACAACTCACTGACCCCTACTACCTGTGGAAGAGGAGCAAGCTGGACTGTGTAGGTACTGGGTGGTCTCCCGGTGCCCATCCATGCCCCTGCCTCTCCTGCAACCCCACAGCCTGCCAGTTCTTCTGTGGGGGGGTCCTGCTGCTCAGCTGCTCCCTAATAACCACAGCTGAATGTGAAGAGCCCAGGTAGTGAAGTTAGACATCCTATGTTCAAATCCTAACTCAACCATTCGCTGGCTCTATGGCCAATAGCCAGTCCCTTAACCTCTCTGAGTCTTGGCTTCCTCATCTGTGAAATGGGTATTTTATATTCACTACCTCACTAGGGTTGCTTATGAGATCACACAAGTAGGGAGCACATTGTCTGAATTGCATCTTGTGTTCAATAAAACTTAGCAATTATTATTTTTATGATTTCTAGCTCCCCGAAAAGCAAAAAGTAATCGTTGTTTTTTTTTTAAACAAATGAAGCTAGAACATAAAACCAGCAGGCCAGAATCTGGGGCGAGTTACCAGACTTCTCTGGAGTTCTATTTCCTCATCTGTAATAAGGGTGCTAGTCACGGCTGCCTCACACTTGGGTTCG
This sequence comes from Smutsia gigantea, assembly GCA_032199065.1. Taxonomy (NCBI): domain Eukaryota; kingdom Metazoa; phylum Chordata; class Mammalia; order Pholidota; family Manidae; genus Smutsia; species Smutsia gigantea. The sequence continues at coordinate 77,581 of JAVSCE010018427.1, read as the reverse complement.
GAGGGTTAAATGAGATCACAGTGGGAAAGTGCCATGTAACCATAGAACACTCAGCAAACAGACTTAATGTTATGATTCATCGCATTCCCAACGCATCTCTCACTGGACAACAGCAAGGAGGCTGCCTTGTATTAACAACACTGCATTATCCCCATTCGAGCCCCACAGTAACCTGTGAGAGGATTTAATAATCTCCTTTCAAGATTACAAAATGAAACCAAGCTCAGAGAGGTGAAGTAACTCATCAAAGGCCAGGTAGTCAGTGCTAGAGTCAGGACTGGAACCCCGAGTCTTAGACTCCAGTTTCTGGGTTGTCCTGTCACCCAGGGAAGGAGGCTCACCTGCATGGTTCAAGGAGGAAATCCTTAAAACCAGAGAAGTGAGCAGCCCACTGGGGTCTCCCAGTGAGTGAGTGACAACAATAGGGAGAAAAATGATGTCCCAATTCTTACCCTAAGGATCGGCTTTTAGCACATCCCAATGATCCTCTGCCATGACAGTCCCCAATATTTACATGCTTTGGATTCTCATCTGATCTTCACAATTCCCTAACGGAATGCAGGGAGATTTATTTCCTTTGGAGGAATTTGGGGAATTCTAAAGGATCAGAGGGGGCAACTATCAAAACGGCACACAATCCTGCTCCCCACCCATCAGTCCAGGAAGGTCACTGAGCATGTGTCAGGCTCTTAGAGAATGGGAACTCACGTTTATTGATCGCCCATCGGGTGCCCATCATTAGTACCTTGACATCCCATAACTCTTTGTTTCTTAAAGCAAGTATATTATTTCCGCTTTGGAGATTAGGCAACTAGGCTCACAGAATTAGCAAGTAGGAGAACAAAACTCTGAACCCAGGCATATATGACTAAAGGGGGCCCGGGCCCAGGCAGGAAGGATGCTGAGTGTCAGGGAAACCCTGCTCTTATGATTATGCCATGCTGCCTACCTGTGCGTGCGGGGTTGTCTATCAACAACTAGACAAGATCAGGGAGCCACATTCAGTCTAGGGGAAATCACAAGTATAACCAAAACACAAGTACATAAAAAGTACAAAAATGCCATGAAAAGAAAAGGGTGAGTCTGAAGTTGTGCTAGCAGAGAATGGCCTTGGCTAATCCAGGAAGATTTCTCAAAAGAGGCAGGTTTTCCCCCAGGCCTACCTTGACATCTCTCTCCTCACAGTGCATCTGGGTGGTGAGCTTCCTCTCCTCCTTCTTCCTGAGCCTGCCGTATGGTGTGGCGGTGGGTGTCGCCTTCTCCGTCCTGGTCGTGGTCTTCCAGACCCAGTTGTAAGTCACAGCCCCTCCACCCCAGGCACAGCACGGGGGGCCCTAGGCCGGCCTGCCACAGGCCCCCATGCCGAGGCCCGGCCAGCCCCCGACACCTGCTGCCTTCGGGGCCTGGCCCTGGGTGCTACCAGGCCCAAGAAGAACTTAACCCAGCCAGGACTGCGGGCCCAGACTGGGCTGTCTGACTTCTCATACCCTGAAAACCCCAGAGGCAGCCATCGTGGTCTTGGAGGGATCAGAGAAAATAGGGAAGAGCAGGAGGGTGAGCCTCAGAGCCCTTCCACAGGCACTGCCAGACCCCAGACCAAATGGGACCCCACCGCAGGGGAATGCCAGGCCAGAGAACAGTTGCTGTGTCCTTCCTAGAAAAAGATTAAGAAGCACAGTCCAGGGGCACCAGAGGAAGGAGGTCCTGTCCAGGCCGCATATTAGGGAAACCCTGTCTTCTTGAGAACTTAGAACTAGGAAGTGGTGACTTTGGGGCCACATAAGCTTGTCACCTTGTATACCCCCACCTCTTCTCCCCTGGAGCCCCAGTCTGGGAGCTGTGTCAAGGGCCTGCCTGTCATCACCCTAGTGATAGCTCAGCCGTAGGCCACCAGGCCTATGCCCCCAGGGCAGAAAGCCAAACACAACAAGCCCAGGCTTGAGGAAGGGCCCACAACAAGCCCAGGCTTGAAGAAGGGCCCCTCTCATGCCATGCCTCTGCCCCAGCCCCAACCCAGCAACCCTCCAGGCCATTCACTATTAGTATCCTCTTATGTTGTTCTTCTCCTTCTTCATCCAGTCGGAACGGCTGCTCTTTGGCCCAGGTCACGGACACTAACATTTATGTGAATCCCAAGGCCTACAACAGGGTAGGTAATCCAAGCTTATGACTTCCCTCTCTTGCCCTACCCCCATCCCAAGTAAAAAGAGGGGTTTAAAAAAAAGAAAACCCAACCAAGACATTTCTGCTGTCTGAATTCCCTGTCATAGGTCCAGGAAATCGAGGGGATTAAAATCGTCACCTACTGCTCCCCTCTCTACTTCGCCAACTCGGAGATCTTCAGGCAAAAGGTCATTGGCAAGGTGAGGCTCCAAAGTCTGTGCCCAGAGGGGCTGGGCAGAGGGTGGTCAGAAGAGGGATGAAAGGGGGCTGGGGGCCAAGAGCTGGCCACCTCCAGAGAGGGCGGACATTAAGGCTGCTGTTGGCCCTCTCCCTGCAGACAGGTGTGGACCCCCAGAAGGTACTGTTAGCCAAGCAGAAATACCTCAAGAAACAGGAGAAGGGAAGAATGAGGCCCACACAACAGAGGAAGTCTCTATTTATGAAAACCAAGGTGAATTGAGACTAGGAACAGCCCTGCCCTCTCCCCTGCCTTCTCTGATCTTGCCCCCTGGTGCCCCACCTCCTAGCGCCCTTCAAGGCAAAGGCATGAAGGCTCTGTGGCAATTGCCTGGTGGCCACCGGGCATTCTTCTCTTTGGGTGAGGGGATGGCGGCTCCTGCAGCAATGAATGAATTCCCTTGGCCCCCACTATTTTCTGCCTAAGACAGGCCCATGGGCTATGAACAACCTCAGAGGGGGAGTGGTGGTGGATTTCCTGGGGGTACCCAGCCAACCTAGAGGCAGTAAGGTGGATGTGGGCGTGGGGGTTCTGGGAGAAGCAGGCAGACACGGACAAATGCTAACAGAAGCTCAATTGTTTCCCAAGGGGTTTCCTCCAGAGCAGAGTGGGCTGAGGCCCCAGTGCCTCTCTCGGAAGCGTCCTCCAAATTTGAGTTGTAGAAGACCAAACATGCAGGCCCTGCCTAAGAAAGGGGCGGGAGATGCCTCTCCCATGGGGCTGGGAGGCTTGTATTCACCACTGCCAAGTTCAGTCACTCACCTCCCCCAGCCTGTGCCTTGCCCTGCCCCAGCAACAGCAGTCTGATTCAGCTGGGCGATCCCTGACTTGGCCCCCCACCCCCACCCTCTAGACTGTCTCCTTGCAGGAGCTCCAGCAAGACTTTGAGAACACCTCCCCCACTGACCCCAACAACAATCAGACTGCCGCTAATGGCGCCAGCGTGTCCTACATCACCTTCAGCCCGGACAGCTCCCCGGCAGCCCCCTGTGAGCCACCAGGCCCTGCTGAGGTCCCCAGTGACCCTAGTGACATGCTGGCCAGCGTGCCACCCTTTATCACCTTCCACACCCTCATCCTCGACATGAGTGGGGTCAGCTTTGTGGACCTGATGGGCATCCAAGCCCTGGCCAAGGTGAGGACCTCAGGCAGGGGGAGCCCTGGCCTGCCCCCCCCACGCCACCCCCATCCCTGCTCTCCCACACTCCCTTTCCTTGAGGCCCTCACTTTGACGAGCTGAGGGAGGAAGCTTGCCCAGAAGGCTTGAGGCTCCGAAGGATCCTTCGTCCCCGAAGTGACTGGGACAGGCTGCTCTCTGCAGAGCATATAGTCCAAGATGATGAGTAGCTGGCAAGGGGCACTGGAGCTCTAGACCCCACTGTCACTGCTTGCCCTAGCACCTGTCTCTAGCAGAGGCCATCCCGAGTGCCCTCCTGGGCCACCAGAGAACCCAGGTCCTCCGAGTAGAATCCAAGCTGGCCCTGGTTCATGGTCTGCTGCTCCTTCCCACACTCACCCAGACACTCTAGCATCAGCCGGTTCTGGCCAACCGGGAGAAGGAGAAGTAACATGAGTGTCTGAGATCCTCAGGCCAAACAGGTAGCCTATGGGATGCCTGGAATATATGTGTCTGCCTGAGAGCTTTTCAGCGGTCACCTCCAACGGCAGGAAACCTCAGAGCCGCTCAGGCAACCAGCCCAGGGAAACCGAGAGAAACTGAGAGCACCCAGGCTGGTGTCCCCGTCAGCCAGGAGCATAGAAGGCTCCATCCCCACTGTGGGCTCCACCTGCTTCTTTAGCCTGAACCTGTAGTCCAGGTGGGCCTCGGCTGAAGCCCTGGCCTCTGCAGTCTCAGTCCTCCCCAGCAGCATCTGCCTGAATGGGTGCGAAACAGGTGGAGTCTAGGAATCTAAGCTGCTAAAAGGAAAAACTTGGCCCCATAAGCAGGGGCCATGGTGACTTGAAGTGCCCTCCTCATTGGAAAGCCCCATTTCCGCCCCCTTTCCAGCAAAGCCATGAGCCAACACTACAGAGAGAAGAGCTGTGCTTTGCTACTATTTTTATCTTTGGCTACCAGGGCTCTCAGGGCTGCTTATTTATTTGGCTTGCCTCTGAAGTGCGTTTTGTGAATCACTCTTGAGACCCACTCGGAACATTCCTTTCCTTTTGTCTCCCTACCCCACACCCTCCCCAACACTTCCAGCTGAGCTCCACCTATGGGAAGATTGGTGTGAAGGTCTTCTTGGTGAACATTCACGGTAAGACACAGAAGGCATTTAGGGGGCTGGCAACAGGGGTAGGGTGGGAACAGGCTGCTGGGATGCTGAATGGTGAGGGGGTGGAAATGAGAATATCCCAATATTCCCAAAACTACTGCCTGCTCGTGAGAGCTTTAGAAACAAGTCAGGGGAGACCGTGGTCAGATTGTGTAAACCTCCTGTGGGATTCGATAACAGAGTAGGGATCGTGGTGATAAGAAAGGGAACTAGGATTCTAGTTTGCTCCACTAATTTGCCATGCAGCCTTTGTCAAATCACTTTATGTCCAGGGATCAACTTCCACTTATGTAAAATGAGGGCACTGACTAGATGAATTTGGAGATCTTCTCCAAATCTGCAAGTGCATGAATAAGCATAAAGCACACACATTCCACAACTGTCCAGGAAACATACAGAAATGCAGGTTTATATGCATGCAGTCTCCCAAGGGCACATACCCACAGCTGCAAGGACACGTCCACAGAGCAGTGGGCTTCCCGTCACTAGCATGTCGGCAGATTGCAGGGACGAGGGACGTGGACATATGGCAAGTGCACACACACAAGACAATGTGAAGGGGCACGTGACACCCCACTTCCTGCAGAGGGTCAGAGCCCTTCCAAGGGGGCCTGCCCATCTTCAAATGGGCCTGAGTGTGTCCCAGGCTCTGTGGAGGCCCCGCTCAGGGAGAATGTGGAATGGGGATAACCACCATGCATGTGGTCCCGAGCTCAGACCAGCCGTGCCTCTCGCGCTCGCTGGACCCTCCTCAGGAAGTCATCTCCAGGATTTGGTAGTAGTAAGAGCTCTGCCCCATATTAGAGATTGCTGGAAAGGTCTGGGTAAACCAGAGGAAGGATGGACCTTAGGGGGAGAACTGGCAGAGTTCCCAAAGCCTTCTCAAAGGCGACTTAGCCTTTCCCACTCCATTGCCACAAAGTACCGACTCCCTGCATCAAACTGTTTCCTTCTGCCTTGGGTTGAAGGTTCAGCATCCTCAAGTTCACGTTGCCCTCTGCTGTCCAGAGCCAATATTGCAAGGCCAACGCCTGGCCTGGTCCTCCAATACAGAGCCCAACTCTCAGGCTTCTCTCCTTCCTTCCCTTCCCTCTCACCATCCACAGCCCCCCACAACCTCACCCCTGAAAATCCCCCAACCTTGGCCTCAGCTCCAAACCGCAATGGCTGTTACCTTTCTGAAGGTCTTTTCCTCTTCCCAGCCCAGGTGTACAATGACATTAGCCACGGAGGTGTCTTTGAAGACGGGTGTCTGGATCGCAACCATGTCTTTCTCAGCATACATGACGCAGTGCTCTTTGCCCAGGAAATTGCCGGAGAAGTGGTCCCAGGACGGAACTTCCAAGGGGTAAGGTCCCTGCACCTTGGGAATCTTAGACCCCAGGGCACTGAAACGGAGGGCCAGGCGGCATTAGGAAGACTTAACACAGAAGGTTTGGGTTCCAAAAACCCAACACCAATTCTGTCATTTAACATCTCTGAACCTGTCATTTAAAAGCTTCTTTATCTGTATAATGGGCACCCAAACCAACATGACCTACCTCACAGGGGTTTTCTTTACTTTCTGTTTTAGGATTCACTGATAATTGTCTCTTGTATCTCACTCAGAACTCAAAAGTCATTTACTAATATTAATTTCTGGTTGCACAAATGCCCAGTATTCTGGCATTACTCACCACCTCCTCCTCCCCCACTCTTTCTACAAGGCCAGTGCTCTAACCTGAATCCATAGGGCCTTGCCTCCTTCACTCTTCCTAGAAGCAGCTTTGGGGACGGGAACACGCCTGACCATTTTAATTGAGCAGAGCTTGGAGATTTCAGGCTGGTGATGAATAAAGGGGCTGGATAGGAGTTTTGTCTCAGTTTCTTGACATTTAATTTACTAGCTCAGTAAGTGGTCTGCAAATGAGCTACAAATAACACTGGCTAGGACTCCAGAGAGCTGGGGAGAAAGAAAAAGCCCACCCCACTGGGGCCCCTGCCCAGTCCTCCGCAGCTGCACACCCCCAGCCTCCCTGGGGCCTCTCCAAGCTCAGCCCCTGCCCTTGGCTTCCTAAGACTCTGTGCTCCAAACCCCGATAACAACCTCCCCTGCCTCCTGTGGGTCTTAACAAAGGCTTTTCTGGCCCTAGAGCAACCATTTGCTCTTTGCTGTAAAAGACCGGTGAGGGTGAAGCCATCTATTCTAAGTGCTGAAAGACTGCCCAGCAGAACACGGGGCCTAGGCGCCCGCCCTCTACACTTAGAGGGAAACCACAGGAGCAGCAGGCTTTCTGACTTCAGGAACCTTGTCTGCAGAGCAAAGAAAGGGCCATTCTGGAAGAGCCCTCATCATTTTTAATTGCACAAAGAATGTCCAGTTACTGCCACATACACATTTAAAATAATTTATGTTATATATTTACATATTACAGAATATATTCCTATTATTACACACACACATCCCTTTTCAATGGCGTGGTGAGGTAGAAAGCCAGCAAAGTGAGTTTATTATTCTACTTTTACAGATGTGGAAACAGATTTCCAGAGAAGAGAAATGGATTCCCCAGGGTCAGGCAGCTAGCCAGTCATCCTTGTAAGCTAGGTAAACCTTCCCTGCCTCTAAAATGCCCACCAAAGAGGGCTGACCCGGACACACACCTCTGCTGTGCGGGCGGCAGAGCACCACTGTGCTGTATTTTGTGAGGCAGGTGAGGGAGCAAAGCGAAGGGAAAAACCAAGAGGACAAATCATAAGTCAGGAAGCATGGTGCCCACCCGAGCCCGCCGCCTGCCCCGGGCTCTGTCATTGGGTCAGGAAGCTCATTCGGCACTGGTTTCCCCCTTCCAGGTTCTGGTGGACCCTGAGCTCTCCCTGTACGACTCGGAGGAGGACAGCCCCAGCTACTGGGATCTGGAGCAGGTAAGCTTAGGGGCAGAGTGCGAGAAGGGAAGGAAGGCCCTCTCCCGTCCACGGTTTCACCTCCCAGCTAGAGCAGTCGCCTTGAAAGCAATGACATTTCTTTCTCATCTTTCTTTTAATAGCAGATCTTCATTCTTGTCACTCCCTGAAAGACCTCGTGGGGGAAGGGAGACACTGGGCCGAGTCCTAGAGAACTAATCATCTATTCTTAACTCTTGAACACATCCAGCATGTGACCCAGGGCAAGCCACACAACCCCGCCAGGCCCCAGTTTTTATCACTGTGAAACACGGGACGTATGGGTGATGTCTGTCCCATCTGCCTCACAAGACGAGCGGAGGGCCCTGTGTTCTCTCAGTAATTCAACAGGCGTTTGAGAACTGCCTGCTGCTCACCTGACACAACCTCAGGGTGAGCATATGACAGGGAACCCAGCAAAGACCCCTGCCCTTAGGACATTTATATTCTGGTAGGGTCAGATGGATTCTAGGGCCGCAAATTCGAGGGGCAGAACTATTAGTGCATGTTGACAGTCCTTAAGAGCTAAGAGCCACACAGATGTGAAATATTACTATCCCCACAGTGTCCTGTGGTCCTGCAATGACAGCTTGCACTACCCCAAAGCTCCGAGTTCAAAGAGACCGGATGACTCTGTTTAGAGAGATCTGGCATTGGGTCTGTTGGAAATAACATCTCATTTTGTGCCTCTTCCCATTCTTTTTGGTGTGAGTCCCGTGGTCCTCTGGACACACCTCTGAGAGTGCTGACAGCTGATGGGAGGCAATAGGAAATAGAGCCCGAGCCGGCAAGAGCTGGCAGACTGGTTTCTGTGCCCCTGTAGAATCTATAGCATATTTAAAAAAAAAAACCCTAGATAGGTTCAAAATAGCTTATCAGAGCAAGAAAGAAGTTAGAGATTGTCTAAAAAGGAGGGAGAGACATGTGAAGGTCGCACAGCACACGAAAGGCGATGCAAAATTAGATTCCAAGCCATCTTCTCTTGTCACTTTCCCTTCTGTACCGCCTGTTAGACTGACCTCTTAGTTCACCTCTTAGGCTGACCCTGCCTCTCTGGTTCATGCGTGTGTGCGCACACATACACACACACACACACACACACACTCACACACACTCATGACGCCTCCTTCTGGCCAAGGTTCATAGGATCACCTCGTGGTTGCAGCCGCTCTGAACCCAGCAGGTCTAATGCTCTCCCCTCCCCTCCCCTTTCCTCCTGTGGCCCTGCAGGAGATGTTTGGGAGCATGTTTCACACAGAGACCCTGACAGCCCTGTGAGGGCCCAGCGGTTCCCACGCTGCCTCCAGACTGCCTGGCACTTGAGACGTCCATGAAGGATGAGCCTGGGTCACAGGAGTGGTGGGTGGAGAACGCATCTCCACCGGGACTTCAGCTCCTCTCTGCCCTCCTCCTCCCCTCTCGTTCCCCTGGCATCTCTAGAGTGAGCCGACCTCAGCAGCAGAGAGCCACCTCCTCACCCTTCTGGGGACCCTCAGGGCCCTGGCCAGCAATGCGCAAGCCTCCGGCTCACTCTGCCGCCTGCACCTATGTCCTGCCTGGGGCAGCTGACAAGGACCTCCTGACCACAGACTTCAAGAGTGAGCCAAGTACAGAAGGGAAAGTTCAACCATGCTAACCTAGAGGGCCAGCTTCTAAAGTGTCCTTGGCCTGCATGGCTTCATGTCAGATAGTGTCAAGTTATCACAGGACACAGGAATGAACATGCTTAGGACTCTGTGGCTTGCCCCCTCTGTCCCTGGCAGCTCTGTCCCCCTGGGGCCAGGTGCTCTCCATAACTCAGGAATCTCTGCTGGGTGATTATGTGTCTTTCCTCCACATCTCAAGGCTGCTGAGACCTCCACTGCTATTCAGCACATTGGACTAGAGCCTAGGGAGTGGCCAGGACCCTCAAGGCCACCAGAGCTACCCCCCACCCAGGGGCAGCCCACCACAGGAGCTGCTCCAGTCTCCTGAAATATTAGCACTTCCCCTACCCTCGGGGGCTCCTCCTTCTGCTTGAGACTGGGGGGGCAACAAAAGGGAAATGGGGGCAGCTGGCAGAATCCTCTGGCCACGTGGCAACAGATGCCAGTTATTCTGCACAAAAGCCTTTGGGAGTCCCTCCTTGTCCTGGAGACCTGAAGAAGGCGTGCTAGTGCCAGCCCAGGGCAAACTGGTGGCACCGGAGCCCTGAGAGTCCCCATGACCTCAGAAGTGCCTCCCCCACTTGGGAAATTTGCCTCGTCCTTCTTCATCTGGCAAAAGCCAATGATTTTAACTCTCCGTTATCCGCATGGGGCTGAATCCTTCAGCCAGGCAGAAGAGGAAGCCTCCCCTAGGACCAGCTGCGTCCTGCGGCTGGGTGCAGAATGTGGAGGAGGGCTGATCCAGATTGGATCTTCCTCTACAGGGATTCCTTAAACTCAGAGCCTAAGGCCGTCTTCTTCCAGGAAAGATGAGAAGAGGGGTTAAGTTTTCCATGTATATAAGGAGGTAACTAGAGGAACCCCACTGTAGACTTGAAAATAAATAAGTTCCATGTGCAAGTGTTTGGGAAAATGGCCATGGAAGTGCACAGAAAACCTTTTGGTCTCCCTCTGCTGCTTCTCCCAAGCTTCTTCAACTTAATGACCCCTGCCCAACAGGTTGGGCTGGCCCAGCCTGGAAGAACATCCTAATTTCCAACTTCAGCCTGACTTGCATTGTGTGTGTGTTGAGTGAGCTGGTCAGCTAGCAAGTCTTCTTAGAGTTAAAGGAGTGGGTGCTGGCAAAGAACCAACAGATTCTTGGCCTACAAGCATTGCTTCTGTTAATTCGTTATGCCATCTGGCTGCCAATGGAACTCAAAACTTGGAAGGCAGAAGACAATGTTGTCTGGGATTCACTGTGTCCAGCACCTGAAGTGCCAAATACCAGAAGGACAAGAACCTTAGCCAATGACAACTCCCCCTCCCCGACTCCACCTCCTTCAAAGTCCACCTCAGGTCCAGCAGGTGGGGGAGGGTCACAGAACCTCAGGACATCCTGCAATAGAGGTCCCCTTTGAACCAAGTATCTAAGCCCTTGATACAAAGTAGCCATTAACTCCCAGGCCAGCTACAGACTTAAAGGGGATTGCTGTCTTACAGTGCCTGGAGTTGGGGCTCAAGGAGGGATCCTTGTGTCCAAGTGTATAAGTACTTGAAAAGCCAACGGTGGAGGTAAAACTGGAAACACATGCACAGGGAGGGAGCCATTGAAGAAAATTTCACATTTGGAATACTTTGGCAAGAATATGAATTCACACAGACCACTCTCTGGACATGACTTAGGCAGGAAAGGAAGGCAAGGTAATGAAATAATCCAGAATTTCAATACTTTTGAATGTTCTTAGAGGTACTGACCTGTGATGAAGTGGTTCCTGGGAAGACCGGGACCTCGAGATATTTGTGTAATTTATTTAATTTAAATGCCATTCACCTTTTGTTCATTTTGGTAATAAAGTGGTTTTGAAATATGAACAAATGCATGTGTTTGGAAGGTTTTACAGAGGGGGCAAACAAGCCACCTCCACGAAAAGCTGGCCTTGCTTTGCACTGTCCTGGGGGGATGCAGCAAGGAGCTAAGACTTTGTGAGTCTCCCAGCAATCCCCAGGTTCTGGTTTTCCACTCCTGGGAATGAATACACTTCCATGAGCCAGATGAAGAGCAGAGGTCAGGGAGAGAAGACTGGACTAAGGGATCCACGCACTTGAGACCAGTTCCCAGAGCCCACTCATAATTTCTGCAGCTGCTGGGGAGTCCGAGTGCCTTTATCTCCTACACATCCTTCATGCTCTAATTCTTCAACATTCGCAAGCTGTCTGCTAAGGGCCAATCCCATCAGTACTCAGCACAGCTTTCAGAATCCTTGGTTTGGGGGAGCACACAGCCTAATCTCAGCTTTCCCTCCCCCATTCAAGAGACAAAGCATGGAGCAAAGACCACAGAACTCCAGTGTCCAACAAGCTAGGCTGACTCCCAACATGTTTGCTAACACTAAGAAATGGAAAGAAATCAGAGGATTCGTAGGAAAACAGCAAAGGCGTGAAGGAGACAAATATGATGAAAGGGGAAAGGGAGGAAGGACTAGAGATAAGACAAAGCCAAGAGGGAAGGGCGATGAGTAGTCAGTGGGGTAGATACACGGGCACCAAGAGATCTGGAGCGCTGGGAAAGGAGAAATGGGTGGGAGAGGAGGAGACATTGCAGAGGCAGAGAAATGAGCTCCACAATGATGTTTATGGAAAATAAACTAATCTTGCTTCACTCTGCTATTCAGCTGCCCTGCAAGATTGGAGTCCATTAGAATTAGTATCCCTCCCATTTGAATTTTATATTTTTTTAATGATGCTATCTTAGCCTCAATCTCCTGAAAGCAGACCCGGAGACAAAAGTTTGTGTACAGGTATTTCGGAAATGATGGTAGGGAGCCAGAGTGAAAGGCAGGAGGCATGAACCAGGGAGGGAGGGAAAGCCAGCACAAGATTGAGTCACTGAGGCAGCCACTGCGGAGGGCACCTGGGTTCCACCCCACTGGCCTTCCCATAAGCCCTGAGCAGTGCATCTCTGACTGTCCTGGAGAAACAGTTAACCATCTTCCATTGATCAAGGGTAACACCAAGGGTAATATTTACTCTCCCACAATTACAGGTTACATGCATATGAGGGCAGAGCAGTTCCCAAGGTGTCCCCAGGCCATGGCAACAGGGAACCCCCCTCCCAACCCAGGGCAGAGGGTGGAGCCATGCAGGTAAGGCTGCTCAGAACCATTACCCCAACAGAGGCTTCATTGAAGAGCTGGGAGTGGCAAATAAGCAGCATCTAAATCAGATGCATTTCCTTAACTTCTCATCTTAAAACCCATTTTTACCTTTAGTCATAAAACTACAATATGGCTTTAGCCGTCTTTAGAAGTCAAAACATCTGAAAGATGTTAACTAGACTTATTGTGGTGGTCATTTCACAATATATACTAGTCCCAAATCCATATGTAGTACCTGAAACTAATATAAGGTTGTATGTCAATTATATCTCCACTTTAAAAATCTGTACGATAACCAGCCACCATTCTAAACTGGATAGGGTACTTTTAAAACCGTGAATTCCTAAGCATGGTCTCTAATATGATAACTTACTGAAAGGAACCAGGGCTCCTCAGAGAAATGATTGATTCCAGGGCCAGGGCAGGGTAGGTACAAAATGAATCCCAAACAATTTTTCATGCCAGAAAACAAGGAATTGCTCAAAAAAAAATGACGGAAGCATGTTTCAAGGTCACGGGAACAGATTAAAGTAACTTCTATTAGCCAAATGTGGGACAATTTGAGCACCAAAATAAATACAATGATGAATTTTAAACCACTGAAATAAAGAATCAAGTGCATACCAATGATAGATAATTGTAGAGGATTGGCAGTATTTCTTTTTAATATCTAGTAGGGTTAGTCCCCACTGATAATACAGTTTCTTATTCAAGGATATGCTATTACTTTCCATTTGTTCACATCACCTTTTGATGATCTAAGCAGTGTGTCTTTATATAAATCTTACACATTTCTAAAGTTTATTCCTAATTATTTTTTTAACTTTTTAACTGTTCCATTATAAATATTTTATTATGTTTTCTTTTTTTCTGCTTCACTTTTTAAAAATTTAATTTAATTTATTTTTATTGGAATAAAGTTGATACACAGTATTATATTGGTTTCAGATATACAACCTAGTGACTTGATAATTATGTACATTACTAAATGCTCACCACAGTGTAGTCACCCCATTATCATACCAAGATTCTCTATTATAGAGATTTCTGTGGTTATATTCTCTATGCTGTACTTCCATTCCTATGCCTAACTTACCTTACACTTTGCACCTTGTACCTCTTTTTCACCTTCACCTATCTTACCTATCCTTCCACCCCCTTCCTGTGGTAACCAACAGTCTGTTGTTCATAGGTGTGGGTCTTTTCTTTTTGTCTGTTTGCTTTGTTTTTTAGATTCCACATGTAAGTGAAATCATATGGTATTTGTCTTTCTCCACCTGGTTTACTTCACTTAGCATAATACTCTCTAGGTCCATCAGTGCTGTCACAAATGGCAAGATTTCTTTCTTTTTTGTGGCTGAATAATATTTCATTGTGTATATGTACCACATCTTCTTTATCCATTCATCTATTGATGGACACTTTGGTTGCTTCTATATCTTGGCTATTGTTAATGATGCAGCAGTAAACATAGGGGTGCATATATCTTTTTGAATCAGGGATTGTGTTTTCTTCAGGTAAATTCCTGGAAGTAGAGTTACTGGGTTGTATAATATTTCTATTTTTAGTTTCTTGAGGAACCTCCATACTGCTTTCCACAGTAGTTGCACCAATTAACATTCTCACCAACAGTATAGGAGGGTTCCCTTTTCTCCACATCTTCACCAATACTTGTTATTCCTCAACTTTTGTATAGTAGGCATTCTGACTGGTGTGAGGACATACCTCATTTACCTCATTGTAGTTTTGATTTGCATTTCCCTAATGATTAATGATGTGGAGCATCTTTTCATGTGTCTGTTGGCTATCTCTATGTCTTCTTTGGAAAAATATCTGTTCAGGTCCTCTGCCCATTTTTTAATTGTATTATTTGTTTTTTTGATGTTGAGTTGTATGCATTACTTATATATGTTGAATGTTAACCCCTTATCAGACGTATCATTTGCAAATATATTCTCCCATATTGTAGGTTGCCTTTTTGTTTTGTTGAGGGTTTCCTTTGCCATGCAGAAGGTTTTTAGTTTGATATAGTACTGCTTATTTTTGCTTTTGTTCCCCTTGCCCAGGGAGATAGATGCCGAAAAAAAATTCATGCTGATACTCATGAGAGTCTTGCTTATATTTTCTTCTAAGAGTTTTATGGTTTCATGTCTTACACTTAGGTCTTTAATCCATTTTAAGTTTACTTTTGTGTATGGTATAAGACAGTGATCTAGTTTCATGCTCTTATATGTGGCTGTCCAGTTTTCCCAACACCATTTATTGAAGAGAGTGTTTTTTCCCCATTGCATATGCATGGTTTTATTTCTGGGCTCTCTATCCTGTTCCATTGATCTATGAGCCTGTTCTTGTGCCAGTACCATACTGTTTAGAAAACTGTAGCTTTGTAGTATAGTTTGAAGTCAGGGAGTGTGATGCCCCCAGCTCTTTTCTTTTTCCTCAAGATTGCTTTGGCTATTCCAGCTCTTTTATGGTTCCAAATAACTTTAGGATTCTTTGCTCTAGTTCACTAAAAAAATGCCATTACTATTTTGATAAGGATTGCATTGAATCTGTAAATTGCTTTGGGCAGGATGGCCATTTTGACAATATAATTCTTCCTGTCCATTATCACGGGATAGTTTTCACCTTATTTGTGTCTTCTTCAATTTCTTTCATTAATGTCTTACAGTTTTCAGAGTACAGGTCTTTGACCTCCTTGGTTAGGTTTATTCCTAGATACTTGATCCTTTTTGATGCAGTTGTAAATGGAATTGTTTCCTTGACTTCTCTCTGCAAGATCATTGTTAGTACATAGGAATGCAAAAGATTTCTGTATATTGATTTTGTATCCTGCAACTTTGCTGAATCCATTTATTAGTTCTAACAGCCTTTGATGGAGTCTTTTATTATATTTTCTAACTGGTTGTCATTTGCCTATAAAAGGGTATTGATTCCTATATATTAATTTTGCACCCATATTACCTACTGAATTCTCTTACAGTTGTAACAGTTTTGTAACAGTTTGACAGTTGATTATTTTAGGTTTGCCAGCTATATCTCCTATGTCTGCAAATAATTATAATTTTGCCTCCTTTTCAAATTTTATACCTCTAATCTCTGTCTCTTGTCTAATTGCCTTGACTAGTACCTGCAAAATAATATTAAATAATAATGGTGATAGTTGACATCCTTTTCTTGTCTCTGACTTTGATGCAAATGTTTCTATTTTTTCTCATTAAACATAATTCTGACTTTAGCTTTGGGAATACATACTTTATCATTTTAGACTATCAAGAATGGATGTAAAGAGATCAATGTCTGGCATGATAGTGTAAGGAGCTCCACTGATCAGCAACCTAGTGAAACTGGTGACAATTAAGAAAAAAGAACAAAAAACACTTTAGTCTCTAGAAATAGTTCTAAGAGCAAATGGCAAATGAAGAAACATCTACTTAAGAAATATCTATCAGAATAAAATAGATATGAGAGAAGAAAACATAGAGGTAAATCTGCATGACCTTGGATTTGGCAAAGAATCTTAGACACCAAAAGCATGAACAATAAAAGAAATAAATAGGTAAATTGGACACATCACAATTAAAAACTTTTGTACTTCAAAGGATAACATCAACAAAGTAAAAAGACAACCCATAGAATGGGATAAAATATTTGCAAATCATGTGTTTTGCATATGATTGATACAAGTCCTGTGGTAGTGAACTTGTATCTAGAATACATAAAGAACCCTTACAACTCAATAATAAAAGACAACCCAACTTAAAAATGGGCAAAAAATCTGAACAGACATTTCTCCAAGGAAGATATACAAATGGCCAATACACACATGAAAAGATCCTCAAATTATTTGTCACCAGAGAAATGTAAATCAAAACCACAACAAGATATCACTCTCACCCACTAAGATGTCTAGAATCAAAAAGTCAGATAATAAATGTTGGCAAGGACATGGAAAAATCAGAATCCTCATACATTGCTGGTGAGAAAGCAAAATGGTGCAGCCACTTTGGAGAACAGTATGGCATATATAAAATGACTAAATACAGTTACCATATGAGCCATCCATTCTACTCTTAGGTTTATATCCAAGAGAAATTAAAACACATGTTCACACAAAATCTTGTTCATGAATGTTTATATCAGCATTATTCAAAGCAGCCAAAAGGTAGAAATTTAAATGTCTATCAATGGATGAAAGGATGGATAAATGAATATGGTACATCCAAACAATGGAATATTATCCAGCCATAGAAAGGAATGAAGTACTGATATGCCACAACATGGACAAACCTTGAAAAACACAGCAAGTTAGAGTAGCCAGCCACAAAAGACCACATACTTTATGATTCCATTTATATGAAATGTCCAGAATAGGCAATTAGAAACAGAAAGTAGATTAGTGGGTGTTTAGGGCAAGGGGAAGGAAGATGGGGGGAAATAGGGGATGATAGCTACAGGGTATGGGGTTTCTTTTGGGGGTGATAAAATGTTCTGAATTTGACTGTGGTGATGGTTGCACAACTCTGAGAATACACTAAAACCGTTGACTTATACATTTTAATAAAGGAAAGAAATTTACATCCAGACACCTTTCACAAAATGCAGTATCATGCATGGAGAATGTAAATAGACTACAGCTAGATATAAGGTATGGACCCCACCAAGACAATGAAAAAAGCAAATTGCATAAGACTACATACAGCATGTTGTCATTTTTATAAAAGCAAGGAAAACAAACTCTTTGTCTTTCCTTATATGTATTTTAGGGATCATACATATGTGGTAGAACAAGTTAAAGCACACTCATACACATATACCATTTCAGATGGTGGTTACCTTGAGCAGGGAATTGAAGGACAGAGGCACTAGGACACACACACACACACACACACACACACACCTTCAATGTTATTGATTATTGTGGGATAGAAGGCGTGGGGGGGGAGGGTGCTGTCACCGGTGTTCATGTTATTTGCCTTAGATATGCATTGCATGTATTCTTTAAGTATGAAACATTACATGGTAAGAGAATTTAAAGAATATTTAAAGATAGGGAAATGTTTATGACAATGTGAAAGGAAAGAAACAATATAGAACTTTGTATATAGTATGCATCTGTTTCATTTAAAAACACACTTTATATGTATTTGTGGGCATAGAAAAAAGATGGAATAACATATCAAAATATTATGAGTTACTATCACTGATACTGTTTTTTATTCTTAATATAAAAGGCACAAGTTTAGAACTTTTTAAAGATGACATATCAAAATATATTATGACCTTGAAATAGAGAAAGACTTATTGAGAAAACAAAAAGGACTAACCTTAAGAGAAACATGATTTTTTTTCTTTGTTCTTTTCTGTTTCTCCAAATAATTCACAAAGGCATAAATGAATATCAATTTTACCATCATATAAATGTTGAAGTTTGGTAGGAATTAAACTACTTTGTATTAAAAATTCTGGCAAGGTTCGCTTTAAAAAATTCATTTCAACTCTTTTTAATGTTCTAGATCTTAAGCTGGGTGGTGAACACAGAAATGTTCATTATATTATTCTTTACAGCCTTCTGTGTGAAGTGTTTCCAAATACTGTTTTTAGATTGCTATTAAAAAACAATATCTATAGCAATCTATCGCTTGTAGTTTTTTTTGTTGGAAGTAGAATCAGTGAATGGGGTAGGGCAAGGCGCTCTTCCTCTGCTCCGACCTTGGGCAAACTCCACAAGTTTGGTTACAAACAGTTACATGGCCCTACTGCCTGTAGAGCCCTTATTGAATTTTTCTACAGAATTCTAAGGCATGAGAGTGGTGCCAAATTAAATTGCATCGAGGGATCTGAAAGGAATGGTTTCTTCTGGCTCCAAGAAATCGAATTTTATACCTGTGCGTTTCAAGACCTTTCTTCTTTCATAATGATCCGCTACTCGGAATAGCTATGAAATTTCAGTTTGTTGAATACATCAAAATTATTAACACATAATCTTCCTAAAAACCCTTCAGTCTTAATCTGCCCAGAGTTGCAAAAATTGCAGTGCTAACATTAGTTACCAAAAACACTTTCGGCGAACTCTTAACCAGGGGCAAACCCTGAGCTGATTATTTCCAAGCAACGTCTATAGATAGAGCAATACTGTTCCAATTTCAGATTAAATCAACCCAGGGACCCCAGGAGCTCCCCCGAAGAATCTGGGGAAATGGTAGTCAAGTCCTAAACTTCAGAAGAACTAAAAAGCAGATTACGGTCTGATACGCTTTGTTTCCCATTTCCCCCTTAAATTTCATTTGTTGTCATATAACAAGGAATTAAAAAGTATCTCAAAGAAGAAGATCAACTGCAGTCTAGACCTGACTCCGGCCTGGGACGCTGACCTCGGCTCTGCGTCCACCTGCTACGGGGCGAGAAACCGCAAACCCCAAAAGGCCTTGCGGGCCTGGGGCGGGGCCTTCCGTTCGACGGAGTGTCTCGCCTCTCCAGGCGAGCGACGATTGGTCAGGTCCGGGGATGGGGTGGGGCCAAGGCTGTTGCAGGAATTGAAGCCAAGACCCGGTAGGAGGGCCGGCTGGTCCAGCCTCCAGCCGCAGACTGGCAGCGGGACGCGGAGAAGCATGGCCCGGCCGGCCGTTATCGTGCTGGCCCTGGCGACGGTTCTGCTGCTTGGTGTCGCCACCGTCTCCAGATCCAAGGGCCCGTGGGGCAAGGACCATCAGGGGACCCCGCGAATCCCTTCTCAGTTCAGCCAAGAGGAGCGCGTCGCTATGAAGGAAGCTCTGAAAAGTGAGCCTGGGTCCCCTTCGCCCGCTTGTGCTCAGATGTGGGTTCTCTCCTCGGGCCAGCCTGTGGCTCCCCTCCTCGGGCCAACCTGTGGCTCCCCTCTCCCGCCGCAGAGGGTTCGATACTCAGACTCAAACTCCAGCGCACCTTCGCCCAGCCCCGTCCTAGCTGCGTCCGCGCACCTCGTGCCCGGCTTGGGGCGCCACCCTCCCCCCAGACCTGGCTTCTGGGGCCCCGGTGTTCCCTGCCTAGCCTCGCTAGAAGCTAGCTTCACCTTCGCCCCCGCTGACTTGCCGCCACGGGCCCTACGTCCTGTTTCCCTTGAGGATTGCAACAGCCTTTAATTGTACCTTCAACCTTAGAAAGTCTTGACTTCTGTTAAATCTCTATGCCATAATATAAGACTAACTAACTACACTGATGGACAGTGACTGAATTGGGGTATGAGTGGGGACTTGGTAATATGGGTAAATGTAGTAACCACATTGTTTTTTCACGTGAAACCTTCATAAGAGTGTATATCAATAATACCTTAATAAAATTAAAAAAAATAAATAAGACTAAATAATCTCAGTATTATCTCCCCAGGAAGGAAATCAAAGCTTAGGTCAGTTAAAAGATCTTTCCCAGGAGAGAGGGAGAGAGCCCTGGGTGACAGCATCTAGTACCTGTACTTGTGTATTTTTGCTTTGGTTTCCCTTGCCTGAGGAGATGTATCCAGAAAAAAATTACTCGTGTTGATGTTCAAGAGTTACTGCCTATATTTTGTTCTGGGAGTTTTATGGTTTCAGGCCTTATATTTAGGTCCTTAACCCATTCTGAGTTTATTTTTGTGTATGCTGTAAGTCAGTGATCCCGTTTCATTCTTTTGCATGTAGCAGTCCAGTTTTTGTTTAGCGACACTATTGTTGAAGAGACTGTCTTTTCCCCGCTGTATATTCTTGCCTGCGTTGTCATATATAAATTGACCATATATGCATGGTTTATTTCTGGCTCTTTTTTCTGTTCCATTGGTCTATGTATCTGCTCTTGTGCCAGTACCATACTCTTTTGAATACTGTGACTATGTAGTGTAGTTTGAAATCAGGTAGTGTGATAGCCAGCTTTGTTCTTCTTTCTCAAGATTCCTTTGTTTATTTGGTGTTTTTGTGGTTCCATATAAGTTTTACGATTCTTTGCTCTAGTTCATTAAAAAATGCCTTTGGTATTCTGATAGGGATTGCATTGAATCTGTAGATTGCTTTGGGCAGTGTGACTATTTTAACAATATTAATCTTCCTATCCTGCCTTTGCTGTTTCCTTTTACCAGTGAAATTTAAATTTTTTCCTTTCTCTTAGTTATGGCCTTTTCTTCTAAAAGAAGTCCCTTTAAATAAGCTGGTTTAGTCCCTGAATAATAAATAGCCCTACTGGGTAGAGTATTTTTTGTTGTAGGTTTTTCTCTTTTAGCATTTTGATATATCATGCCACTCCTTTCTGGCCTATAGAGTTTCTGTTGAAAAATCAGCCTGTTAAGTAACCCTTATAGGTAACTCATTGTTTTTGTCTCACTGCTTTTAGAACTCTCTCTTGTCTTTGAACTTTGACATTTTAATTATATGTTTTGGTGTAGACTTCCTTGGGTTCACATTGTTTAAGGCTGTCTGTGATTCCTAGACCAATGTGTCTGTTCCTTCCCTGGGTTAGGAAATTTTTCATCTATTATTTCTACAAATAAGTTTTCCACCTCCTTCTCTCTCTTCTCCTTTTGGGACTCCTATTATGCAAACGTTACGATGTCTGATGTTGTATTAGAGGACTCTTAACCTATCCTCATTTTTTTATTCTTTTTCTTTCTGCTGTTCAGCCTCAGTGCTTTCCATGACTCTGCCTTCCAAATCACTAATCCATTCTTCTGCACCCTCTAATCTGCTTTTGATGCCCTGTAGTGTATTTTTCATTTCATTCATTGTATTCTTCATCTCTGATTTGTTCTTTTTTATATTTTCTATCTCTTTATAGAGGTTTTCCCTGAGTTCCTCTCCTCTTCTCTCAAGTCTTGTTGTCCATTACTTTACTCTTTGTCAGACAGATTGCTTAACTGTTTAATTTCGTTCCTTTTCTGAAGTCTTGTCATGTTCTTTTGTTTCAGGCATAGTCCTCTGTGTCCTCATTTTGTTTGACTTTATGTATTTGTTTCTATCAGTTAGGCAAAAAGGCTACTCCTCCAGTTCATGAAGGTGTGACCTTGTGTAGGAACATCCCCTGAGTAGATTGCAAATGCCTGGTGGTTTTTAGCTGGCTGGCTGGAGGCTATGTGGGCGTGGGCCAGAGGTCTCCTGGATGGGGCCAAGGAACTCCTAGGTCGGCAACAGGCCAGGGCCTCACTGGCAGGGAGAGAGGGCAGAGGGGCAGAGTCCAGGGATCTCCTGGGTGGATGCCAGCCAAGGTCACATAAATGGGGTGGCTGGGGGTGTATGGGTGCAGTCTGAGGACCCCCTGGGTTGATACCCAGCTGGGGCTATGCAAATGGAGTAGCCAGACCTGGAAGGGTGCAGGCAGGATGAATCTGAGTGAGCACTGTGAATGAATCCATGCACTGTGCTGGACCTCTGACAGGCATGTTTGGCTGTGGGCAGGGAGGCTGCCTTCGTCATATCTGAAGCTGGCATGTACACCCGCTCCTGCTCCTGCTGTTGTCCACACTGTCAGTGTGCATGGGGAAGTAAGGTTTCTCACCCACCTCCAGACCTCACTATTGATGTGCATGGGGAATGTAAATGACGTAGCTCACCCCCTTCCCATCTGCACAAACAGTGTGGGCGGGGGGTTGGGGAGAAGTAAACAGTGGTGCTCACTGGCACCACCAGTCCTGGAGAGAGTTCCAGCAGTGACCTTGACATTTGATGGGGGCTTCAGTTCTGAAAATCAGCTTCCTTCAGTTATAGTCGTGGCGGGCTTTTTTAAACCCTCCAGCTCATGGCTTTTTCCTCTGTCCCCGGGGAAGGCAGGCCTGTGCTGGGTACCCAGTGATAGCCCTCCCTACTGCAGGTCTGCACTGGGGGTGGGGTTTCCCCTGTTACCGTGTCTCCCTCCCTCCCGCCGCTTTTTATGTGGTCTCTGTGTCCCTCATTGTGTACAGCGTGCTCACTCAGCCTCCATTCTTCCTCAGGATGAATTTGCTCCATGTGTAGGTGTAGGTTTGGTGTGTATGCAGGAGGAGGTGGGCTCAGGCTCTTTCTACACCCCTATCTTGGACACTCTCCCCGCCCCCACTGTGTTTTTGGATGTCTAATCAAATATTCTCATAATTCACTGTGTTTCCCACCCAGTGGTGTTTGCATTTGATAGTGGAACTCTTTAAGGATGTACAGCTTTCCCAGCTAAAGGATGAGCCAGTGGCGTTTCAGGAACTGAGATAACTGGGTGGAGTGGATGAGATTATTTAGGACTGAGGAGCTTGTTTGGGAGCTTCTAAGTCCGCCCCTTTGCAGGCATCAAGTGCCCAAAAAGCTGGCTTTGGCTGAGAGATCAGTGAGACTCTGGCTGAGCCAGGCCATGAGGATGAGGCTACTCACTGCACAGAAAAACCCACAGAGCCCCATTCGTGTTGGGACCCAGGGCAGTGCCTCCTTGGGTCCATCACAGGGATGATGGTTTCACAGGCAGAGTGATACCATAGAAGCAATTTGTAGCAGCTTCCCATTTAGGGCCAGGGTTCAAAATCTCCTGTCCATCTTTCTGCATCCCCATCTTGGACTTTATTTTGCTTTAAGAACCATATTGGCCTCAACAAACCCAAAAGACCTTGGTGTAAATCCCAGTTCTGTGACTTGTTCCAGGACAATCTCAGGCAGCTCACTTGACCTGTCTGAGCTTACTTGCTCACCTTCAAATTAGGAAAAATTCAAAACCACCCCATAGGGTTAGCTTTGCCCCCCACAATAAGAAGCTGAATCCAAAAGAACATTCTGTGTGCAGAAGGTTGTGGGAAAACCAATGGTTGTTATCATGTGTGATCTTCCATCTCTGATTGTCTGACTCCAGCAGGTGCCATCCGGATTCCAACAGTGTCATTCAGCCCCAAGGAGTTGAACACGACAGCCCTGGCAGAGTTTGGACGATACATTTGTACAGGTGAGCTGCCAACTGTGGAAAGGGGTGGGAGAGGTAGCACTGGTGACATGAATCTCTTACAAGGTGATAAAGATGCTGACTGTGTGACTGGCCAGAGCACAGTCTCGTTCCCCTGGGCCTCTTTTGAGTTTGTACACAGTGAGCAGGGAGAGAAGGGAGAATCTAGGAGCTAGAATGGAAACAAAGTAGAGACTATAGATTTTTCCCTCTGGAGAACTAAGAAGGCACATACCTGTTGGGTTGGAGTTTGACCTCTCCTGATCTTTGCCCTAAACATGTGTCAGTCAATAAATATGATATAATCAAACGGTAGGTGTGGGAATTCCTTCTTCCCGAGCAAGTTTCCAGTACTATGTCCCATGATCCTCCCACCCCTACTCCATATACACACACTCCACCCAGCCAGACCCCACTTCAGATACATTAGTAACACATTTCCGAGTTTCCGTGCATCAACACCTTTTGTCCTCTCCCTTGACCCCCATCACCCACAAGCTCAAGAACAATGAGTCAAGGGGAAAAAGGAGCCTTGGAACTCGGCTCCTCCCCATATGAAAAGCTCATGGAGAAGAGTGAGGCCATCTTCCTAAACCAAATAAAAAACAGCCCCTCCAAAGCTGTCAGGGGGTTAGGGGGAGAAGCTGGCATAGGCACAGCGGGTGGCCCCACCTCTAACGCTCTGGGACAAGTCGGTCTGGGGTCATCCCCAGCAGCCAGACGGAGCCCAGGCTGGAAGACTTACTAAATAGGAGATAAAAATAGGGAAACAAATACATAGTGACAGGGAACTAGATAAGTATGGCTGACAAGATAAAAGCATATTCTTCTCCGTTTTTTTTGTTTTCAAGAATTCACAGAGGTATATGTGGATTCTTCCAACAAAGCCTCGAGGATAAAAGCCGGCATATCTAAGGCCACCTGTTAAGACTCATCTGTAACCTGAATAACTGACCCAGACAACATCCACACCTGCACACAGAAGTGTGCAGCTAGCCCTTCTACTTGCTAGAACAATCTTGTATCTCCATATAACACAAACAGTGGGAGTATTTTTTTCCAAAAGAAAGGTGTCTTTTTCTTAATATTAAGTGTCATGTTTGGTTGAAGTAATTTGTATCCTGAGGCCTACTAGACTCAAAATTTAACACACTACTAGTCTGCATAGCCCTGAAACGTGTACTTGTAACAATATGTTATAGGTCGGGCCAAACCAGATCTTGAGCTATTGACCGTCATAATGGTGGGGTCTTGATGTGCATGCTATGATGTAGTAACGGCACCTTAAAATATGGGGAAGAGGATTTTCAGAGATTGCCTGGGCAAAACAGGAATCAGACTGGCTTTGACCCAGAAGGCTTCATAAAGGAGGCCACATTTAAAAAAAAAAGGGCATTTTCTACCAAATGGTAGGGAAGTCAAAGGAAACTGTTAAATCTGGCTTTCTCTCTCTGCTTTTCATCCCTTTACCTCTAGTCTTTCCTGCAGTTTTCAAAGCCAGCTTTATCCAACATGAAGTCGTGGGAGAGTACAGCCACCTGTTCACTGTCCAAGGCTCGGACCCCAGCTTGCAGCCGTACATGCTGCTGGCTCACTCTGCTGTGGTGCCTGCCCCTGCTGAGGGCTGGGAGGTGCCCCCGTTCTCTGGGCTGGAGCGTGACGGCTTCATCTATGGTTGAGGCACCATGGACAACAAGAACTCTGTGATGGTCTGAAATGCTGTATTCCCTCTGCCTTGGGGCCCTAATGATCAACCCAGGAAGTGGGTGCTTGGCTGATCCCTGGGAGGCAGGGGGTTATGGTAGAAAGAACCTTGGCTCCAGGGGACCTGGGTTCCAGTCATCAGTTTGTCGTTTCCCTATTCTGGGCCTTGATTTCTCCAGAAATAGGGATAAGAGTAGATGATCTCCATGGAGCCTTTCAGCCTGACATTGATAAAAGTTATGCTTTTGTCCAGGTGGTACAGATTCTGTGCAGAGCTCTGCTTCCCCAAATCCCATCCCGCATTTGAATTTGTTCTCTTTAAAGAGTCTGTCCAAACCCAGGCCACTAGCCCTGCTGCAGGCAGCTGAATGTCTAATGCCCTGGGACTCCCACTTCGATAGTAAACCTTTTTCTCTTATGTTGTGCTTCTGTCCCCCAGGCAATCCTGCAGGCCTTGGAGCTCCTGCTGATCAGAAACTATGTCCCCCAAAGGTCTTTCTTCATTGCCCTGGGCCATGATGAGGAGGTAGAGCCTCTTCATCCCATACTCTCTCTGGGACCCCTGCTGGGAGTGGGGGGTACTTCATCCTAGTCCAGTTCACTCCTCAACTACAGGGTCTCCAGGATATGGTATGGAGGTTTCCCAACTTCTCCATGTACCTGTTACCAGAACTATTGAAGGACTGTAACCAAAATGCAGATTCCGAGGCCCTGTGCCATAGCCATAGATCCAAATTTGTTTTTTAAAGACTTTTTTTCTTTTTAGAACAGTTTTAGGTTCACAGCAAAAATGAGAAGAAGGTACAGAGATTTCTTTTTTACCCCCTACCTGCACACATACACAGCCTCCCCCATTATCAACATCCCCACCAGAGTGGAACATTTATTACAATTGAGGAACCTACCTGGGCGCATTATTGTCACCCAAAGCCCATAGTTTACATTAGGGTTCACTCTTGGTGTTGCATATCCTATGGATTTAGATAAATAAATAATGACATATATGCCTCACTATGGTATCATACGGAGTAGTTTCACTGCCCTAAAAGTCCTCTGTGCCCTGCCTGCCCCTCCCTCCCTCCCGCAACCCCTTCCAACCTTCAGTCTTTTTACTATCTCCACAGTTTTGCCTTACAAGAATGTCATATAGCTGGGCTCACAGGCTGTAGCCTTTCAGGTTGGCATCTTTCATTTAGGGATACACAATTCCCCTGGTTGTTAAAAATCTGAGGCAGGCAGGTCATCTGTCAATCACACCTTGAGAAACATTAGTTCTTTTGATGAAGAGAGAACTAACAGGGAGCTCAATAGATGTGTTTTATTTCCAGTGATGCCATTTACTTTGGTCTCACTTCATCCTCTGGGTTCCCATTTCTTCATTTGTGAAATGAGGAGGTTTGTACCCTTCACCTTTGACATTCCAGGATTCTGTGAGGCCAGACTATCTAGGGCCCTGCCTGCCCCAGGAAGGAGACTGAGGGGCAGGGGGATGCTCTGGAGACCCTGGCTAAGCTGAGTGGGTCTCCACTCGCTCTCTCTGGAGGTCTGGCTGAAAAGGACTATGACTCTGGGCTCGTTGTCGACAGGTGTCGGGGAGAAATGGAGCCCAGAAGATCTCAGCCCTGCTGCAGGCAAGGGGCGTCCAACTAGCCTTCGTCGTGGACGAGGGTAGCTTCATCCTGGATGATTTCATTCCCACCCTCAAGAAGCCCTTTGCTGTGTGAGTAAAGCACCCTGTCCCCCACCTTGGATGGTGTTCTCACCCCGTTTGGGATGGCCCCTGCCTGCTGTCTCTCAGCCATGCTGACATGACTCTCTGTGTTTCTCCTCTTTCTTTCATTGCCCTGAGCTTCAACCAGTCCTGGGCTCCACCTACCCATCCTCCTCTAGTGTAGACTCTTTTAAGCAACAGGAAGCTGACCTCCTGGCCCACCAGACCACAGCACAGGTGGGCCTGTGGGATAATTCAAGATAGAAAGAAGTCATGAGGGCCCTCTCTGACCCTCTCCTGCAGGATTTCAGTCTCAGAGAAGGGGGCAATTAACCTCATGCTGCAAGTAAACACGACTCCAGGCCACTCCTCAGCTCCTCCGAAGCAGACTAGTGTTGGCATCCTCGCCGCTGCTGTCAGCCGGTAAGCAACACCCAGCCCTGCTCCCTTGCCGGACATGGGGTGGAAGGCCTGACACTTTCCCACTTTGAGTTTGACGAGGCTAAGCTTCCTGCCCTGAAGCTGGGCTAAGAAGCCATGGTGGGAGCTGCAGGGAGGACAGAGCCCTCAATACCCAGGCAAGGGTTAGAACTCAAAAGAGGATCTATGCATGACCAGCAAGGGCCAGCAGACAAAAGCCAGGTCGGGCAGCTGGAGTAGTCCAAAGTCCAGAAGAGAAATGAGAAAACACAAGCTGGCAATGACTGGTAGAACTGTCTTAATATCTCCACCTGCCCTGGCAAGAGGACAAAGATGAATAAAAGTTGCTGGTTATGGGTGAGGAGAGCTGGGTCTGTACCAGCAGAGTTCACCTCCGGCTGAGTTTTCATAGTAAAGTGGAAAGAATACTCATTCAGTTAAATGTTTAACTATTTACTGCATTCAAGGCTTTGTGCCCAGGATGGGCATGCGGTCGTGGGAAAAAAAAGTCCCTTTCCTCAAGGAGCTCACAGTGAGCAGAGGAGACTGAATTCAGCTGCACTGTATAGGTGATGAGAGACAGGGCACCCTAACTCAGCCCTGGCAGACGGGGACAGCTCCTGCTGGTGGGGTAGAACTGGTTCTGCTTATGCTTTGAGATCTCTGAAGGGGCAGCTTGGTGGGGGTGAACAGGAGACCTCTCAGCCAGGCCTGTTGAACCATCCTATCTTCCTCCTTCTCCTCTTCAGAGTGTTGATCTTTGACTGGGGTTGGGAAGGCTTGAGAACTCCATTTCTCTTCCAGACTGGAGCAGACACCAATGCCCAACGTGTTTGGAGAGGGGCCGTTGAAGATAGCATTGCAGCAACTGGCCAGTGAGGTGTGGGAAGGAGTCCCCCATTCTCCTGGACAGCTTGGAAGAGGAAGAAAGGGTGGCAGAGATGTAACCTTTAGAGTAACAAGAGGGCCCTTCTAACCAGACCTCTGGCCATTCTCACCTCTTCCCACTCGGTGGCTGAGCCAAGACCCACAGATCTGCCCGTTGGCGCTTATCTGATACCCTAAGACCTGACACGCACAGACACCCTTTGGAGCTGGTTCCCACTCCTCAAGGCTACTGCTGAGGGCCCCAAGGCAGACCCACAGTAGGGGGAGCCCCAGGCCGCAGGCACAGTGACCACTGTGCTGGCCTGTCTGAAATCCATCTAAAATTCCTTGCCTTTCAGTTTTCCTTCCCAATCAATACGATCTTGAGGAACCTGTGGCTATTCTGGCCTCTTGTAAGCAGGTAAAATTTTATCTTTTCTTCCCTCATATCCCCCGCCCTAAACCTACCCACCCCCAGTTCCCTCTCCTTGGCTTAACTGGGGCCAACTAATTGTCCCTCAGCCACCAGATGCTACGTTGAATTCATATACAGGATATCCCTCCTAGACTTAAAGCTCTTCAAGGTTTAGGAAAGAGAGTAATCCTCCAACCCATTTTCCTCTACATTGGACAGTTCTTCCTAACATCCGACCTTAGTCCTTTTGCTTTAGGTTAATAGAGAGGAATTACATAACCAACGCACTGGTCAGAACCACCACGGCGCTTACCATGTTCAATGCCGGGGTCAAGGTAACATTGTCTGGTCCCTCCTGTACTACCCTTTCCTCACTGCCCGCCCACCCCTCCATCCCTTGGCTTTAACTCCTGGTTCCTCCTTCCTTCTCTGGCTATAGTTTGAATAATAGGAAGGCCCAGTGCTGAACTGGCCTGTGCTGGGTAGATTAGTAGTGAGTTAGCCAAGCATCAAGTGCGAGAGTTCTAGCTAAGGTCAGCAAACTCTCTGAAACTGCTGGCCAAATTTTGTGTATGTGTTTTCAGGGGGGTTCATGGCCCCCCTCAGGTTCTTTGAGTCTGAACCCCTTCAAAAAAAACAACCATGACCTAGTGTGAAGAGGAGTTACTTGGGAGTTAATTCTCATGACCTATCCTCATTCAGCATGTTAATATTTAGCTGGCATTCTGGTCATGTAGACTGGTCATCCTGACCTTTCTACCACCAAGGATTGTGCTGTTCTTGTTATTCTAGATCACTCCAATTACCACTAGTACCAACAGCACAGCTTCAAGGAGCACCATTTGCCTAGAATACAGTGTGGCCTTATGGCGCTCTGGTAATCTGCAGCCCGGGTTGAGTATGGGAATCAATTCCTGGCATAACTGACTGGGGTGTCCAGTGTGTCAGCCGGACCCGAGCTGTCTTCACCAGCTGCCTAGAGTGTTTACGAAAATAATAGCACTGTGTCCTTGCATTTGAATGCTGTTTTTATCCGTCCAGAATACTTGCACATTTGTTACTCCGTTTGATCCTCGTAGCAGCTCTATGAGAATTATTGCCCCAACTGCCAGTGGGGAAACAGAGGCACAAAGAGGTTGTTATTATTTACAATCACATGGCTAATTTGTAACAGCCCAGTTCTCCTGCCCTAGTCTCGAGCTTTTTTGCACCACGCAGTTCAGAGAAAGACGCGCACTTGATGGTGAGTCTGTTCTCTCATGGCTTCCAAGGAAAAAAAATCCCTCCACAGCTTAACTGTCTTCTCCAGTTAGTCCTGGGTTCTTCCTGGTCAGGCAAAGAACAGAGTCAGGCTTCACAACTGGATGTGAGAAAGCCCCCCCACCCAGACGCATCATTGTCACCCTCAGGGATGAGACACACTGGGATGGGGCCCTGCAGAGACGCCGGGTGCCCACTAATAGTCAGTACCACAGACATGGCCTGGACGCCCCGGAAAGAGAATGCACAGAAGACACCAGAAGCCCTGCACAGGGCCGAAAGACAGAGGACGGCGCTCACAGCAAAAGCAGTCATGCCCTGAGCAGCCTTCTACGACACACTTCAGAATCAAGACACATGAAGGGCTGGTCCAAAGCAGAGACACACCACTCCCTCGGAACATCACATGTCAAGGCCCAGAGAAGACAAGGGGCGACTTAAAAAATGAAGCCCTGGACCTTTAAGGCAAACCAGCTCCCTCTCCCCCTGCTAGTGGTAGTTGGCATTTCTTGGGCAGGGATCAAGTGTGGGGACTGGAGGTTGGCTAAGGACACGTTTGTGGTTTTCTTTGTAGGTGAATGTCATCCCGCCCGTGGCCCAGGCCACAATCAACTTCCGGATTCACCCTGAACAGACAGTCCAGGAGGTACGTAGTCTACGTTCCTGACAACTGGTTCAGCAACAGGGAGGTGCAGCTCGTGGGACCTGGGCATAGATAGCTGCAGCCCAGGGCTGGCCTGGTATCATACTTGTTCAACCAATATTTTTCAAAGATAAATATCCTATGCACCACATACTTGGCTAGGATAGGAGAGCTCTGGTTTGGGGGAGCATGGGGAACTAAAACATACTAATAAATGAGTAATAAAGGGCCCTTCTAACCAGAGCTCTGGCCATTCTCACTTCTTCGAATGCTAATAAATAATACTAATACTAATAACTGATAACGAGAGCAGCAAACAGTGGGCTCACCTTGTGTTTGACGCTGTCCTAAGTTATACATAACACAATTTAATCCTCACAACCACCCCGTGAGGCAGGAACTGTATTATCCTCATGTAACAGGGAAAACAGAGGCACAGATCAACAGAGCAGGTGAGTGACATGTCCAGGATCACACATGCAGCTGTCTACTTCCAGACTCCGTGCTTCTAGCCACCACACTGCACTAGGATTGTAACAGGGCTGGGCACCTTACCATAGGGCCACTACAAAAAGGGCACTGCCGTTTATCGCTGAGGGTCAAGAACATCCTTTCTGACCACTAGAAATTTGAGGTGGGATGTAAAGGACAAATAGGACTTGGCTAGAAGTAAGGCATTCAGAGTAAGGCTAAAGTAAAGTAAGGCTGTCGGGCAGGATAAACTGGGGCGAGGTGATGGGGGTTGTAGTTTGGGATCAAGGCCTTGTATGCTGTGCTGAGGAGTTTGGGCTCTCATCTGTGGACAGAAGGCAACCACCAGAGGTCTCCAAACAGGGCTGTGATGATGCGCTCAGATTTCCTTGTAGGGAGACGATGCTGGCAGTGCAGGGGAAGCTGGGAAGGAAGACAGGAGGCTGTTGCACCATCTCAGGCAGTGGCCATGAAGGTCTGAACTGAAGCCATGGTTTGGGGAGAGGAGGGCATGTGCTGGAGTTGTGAGAGCCATGGTGTGTAGTGGATGTGGGGTGAAGGGCAGGATGGCTCCAAGGACTTCAGCCTGGGAAGTTGGCCAGGTGCTGATGTCTTTAGCCAAGACTGGGAATTCTGGAAAGATGACCAAGTTCATAGAGAAATATAATGGTTTAGAGGTTCAAGAAGCTTATAATGTATTAATAAGCAATTATAAATACCTCTGATCTAGAGAGAGAATAAACTAGAGATACAGGCTGGGGCATTATTAATGTAATTGAAACCTCTAGAGTCAATAAAATCCCATGGAAAGGATGTGTAAAATTAGGAGAGAAGAGGGTTGAGGACAGAACTCTGCAAAGGCCTCCCATGAGCATCAATTAGAAATTATAAAAATAAATGTATAATTGCAAACTGTAGTGATAA
The DNA here is from genome assembly GCA_032199065.1 of Smutsia gigantea. Classification (NCBI taxonomy): domain Eukaryota; kingdom Metazoa; phylum Chordata; class Mammalia; order Pholidota; family Manidae; genus Smutsia; species Smutsia gigantea. The sequence goes on along the minus strand of JAVSCE010018427.1, from coordinate 45,897 downwards.
AAAGGGGCTGTGAGAGAATGTAACAAGGAGGTAGACCTTGTCTGGTTGGCAGGCAAGGCTGAGCAACTGACATTTGAACCGAAAGCTAAAAGGTAAGAAGGAATTACACAAAATGTTTGGATCAATAGGGAAGTGCAGCATATTTAAATGTCAGCTTGAGTTAAAAAGAGTTCACAAGTTTAAATCTGATTTTTCAAATAATGGTCAAAAGATGCAACCCAACCGTCAGGTGAATGGTGCGTTCCAGAGCTGAGCAGGGTCCGGGCAGGTGGCACTCCCTGTGTCTCCGGAGCAGAGCGCTGAGGGTCAGCTGCAGGCAGACTTCCGTAGTCCTTTCTCCCCAACTTCTTCCCCATGGGGGATTTCCCTTGTCCCCACACAGGGTGGGAGGCACACCCCTCATTGCAGAGGGCAGGAAGTGGGTTGACAGCCTGCCCAGAGTCACCCAGCATGCAGGGGGAGCCGGGTCCAGTGTGAGCCCTGGGCTCTGCTGCTTTTCATCGAGTGCCAACCTTTGTCCTCTCCCTGGGGGCTCATGGGGCCAGGAAGTCACTGAATTCCCCTCACTGAGCTTCTTTCCACCCGTTTTTTTCCAGCTTCATTCCAACTCCATGCCGTTTCCAGGGGCTGTTTCCCCCCAGCTGGGCTTTCATCTCCCAGGCCCTGGCGCTCTTCCCTCCTCACTAGTCCCCAGCCACACTGGCCTTCCTTCCCGGTCTATCTAATGAAATCCCTGGAATTCCGAGGCCCATCCTGCCCACCTGCCTCCATGAGGAATGGAAAGCCTCCATCATCCCTACAGCACATCCCTTTGTCCTGGCCATCTCTGTCCCCAGTGCCCCAGTTCCACGCTTGAGGCACCCTCCCTGCTGGCCTGAGGGTGGAGGGTGTAGAGCCTTGGGCTGGATCTGGCGGGAATAGAAATAGCTCCCAGAGTCCTCTCTTCCAGCTTCAACTGGTTTCCCATGTTGTAGGTGTAGGTAGGTCTCGAGCACCTATCTGTGAGGATCAAGGGGCTCCAGAAATGTAATAGCTATCCTGTAGAAAGGAGGGTTTGTTCCAAATGGGCCTCAAGGAGGAGAAATAAGGCCCCTGGGAGAAGTTTCAGGAAGCCCCCACTTAAAGGACATTTTTAGAATATGGCATCTTGGCTGGTAATGAGCTCCTCAGAGGCTGGATGTCCACCTATCTAGAGTGTTACACAGAAGATTCCTTTCTTGCATCCTTCCTTCATTCGCCAAGTGTTTATTGAGTGGCCACTATGGGCTAGACAGTGTTCTAAGCACTTGGGAAACCGGTGAACGAGACAGCCAAGATTTCCATTCTAATGGTGGAAGAGACAGCAATGAACGGGTATTCAAATGAAAGAACAAGGTGCTTTCTAAGAGCTAAGTCCCACAAATACAATCATGGGATGGCGTATCACGAAGTGATTGTGGGATGGAGGTGGGGCAGGGGTGGGGAGAGCTTAAATCTGGTGGTCGGTCCCCTGAGGAGGCTTTTACGCCAAGACCTGAGTGGGAGCAAGGATCTCGGGGCCATCATCTGGGCAGCAAGAGCACCAGCCCCTCACCGTGGCAGAGGTGAGGCTCCGCTGAGGTGTCGAGTCCTGTGGTGTATCTGTAGAGCATATACACTGTCCACGCAAGGAGAGGGGTTAGAGGCTACAGCTCACCAGAAAGAAGACTTTCGTGACCGAGTCACTCACCCGTGGAATGGATTATAACCTGGGATTGTGAGCTTCCTGCCCCTGGAAGTATTCAAACACAGGCTGGGTGACAACCTGTCAGCCTTACAGCGGGATGGAAAGCTAGACTTGCTAACTCTGTAGATGGTACCAAGTTCTAAGTGTTTGTCATCCTTGCCCTCAGCCAATGTACCATTCCCTTGAGGGGAAAATATATACATAAAATAGAAAACAACATAAGTTTGGGGATGTGCTGCAAGGACTCAGAGAAATGAGAGTTCGGTGTGCGCTGAAGTAACCTTTGAGGTCTCCCTTACCGCTGACGAGACCCTCCTCCTAGCCCCACCCTGCTGACTCTGACGACTGCCCAGGGTGGTTCCTCTATTCTAAACAGGCAAAGAACAGCTAATATAAATTGAGTGTTTACTATGTGCTGGGAACCGGCCTAAGCACATTACACATACCAATTCCAGTAGTGGTCACAGCCACCTTACCAGGCAGGTGCTGCTGTTACCCGAGTGAGCTGAGGCACAGAGGGCAAGGACCCTGCCCGAGGGCATGCGCCTCTAAGTGGCGGGGACACCGAGTTCGCTGCCATTTCCTCAGTACTTGTGCATGTCCACTCCAGGCTCAAATTGTCTCTTCTCTCTTCTCCACCAATTCTTTATCCTCCCTTCAAATTCTGGCTCAGCATTCGGACACTAAGGAGTCCATCTTAAATGAACACCACTCTGTCTCTGGCTCCATCCCATGCGCCCCAGTTTGTGCGGACTTTGGAAGCAGTAAAGCTTCGCTGTGAAGTCAAACGAGGTTTAGATACCCAACACAGCAATACTAACTCTATAACCCTGGGCAGGTTCCTAAAGGAGACAGCTCCCATTATTATTTTTATTGGTTCACACCTTTTAAATCTCAGGTGTCCAACACTCATAGCATCCCTTTTGCGTTCTTGGTACTGGAAACAGACAAATGAGGTAGACGGAGCCCCTGAGCTGAAATCAGGACCTGGCTTAGCAGCCAGTGGGAAACCTGGGCTCCCTCTCACTGAGGGGGTCCAGTCTGTGGGCCTCTCCAGTTTCTGGGACAAGAATCTAAGTAATTTGAGACAGGGAGCAGCAGGCACAGTCCAAACCCCCCTTCAAGGGAATGATTTGGGGAACCTCCCAGTGGGTCAAGATTATATATTAGGTCTTGTATTTGAGTATTCAGGACATAAGTGCTAGAGTGAAAATAAGCTCCAGTAAGTGAATTCACACACACACACACACACACACACACATACACACAATCTAATTAGCAGGGAATTTGGTTTGGCTTAAATGGTAATTTCTAAGCCAAAGCAGGAACCCTCATTTCCTTTCTAGATTCAGCTCATAGCATGCTTCTAGGGGACACTGACCTAAAAGGGGTACTCTTGAAATAATGCCTCCCATCTGGATGATCCCCAGCTATGGGACACCCCCCTTCCTAGGGCAGAGGCCATTCTAAACCAACTGCTGATCATGTGAGTTGAGAAGAGTGCTAGAGCTTTCCTTGGTGGCTTTTCCTGAGTGGGTTTGGGTGGACCATCCTAAGCCAGCCTCCTGGTCATTCCCACCTGGCTCCATGTGACCTGATCCTCAGGGTCCGGTCTACATCCTGCCTGGGACCAGGATTTCTGCTGGGATTGAGCTCTAGTCATTTCAGACTGAATTTTCTGGGAGCTTCCTCAGGTTCCTTCCTGAGGAAAGGAGGCAAAGAGAGAAGACTTGAATACCAGCCGTCTGACTTCTGACTTTGTGTCTGTGTTGAGCTCATCTTCCTGGCACCAGTGCAGTTGGTTACAAACAGCAAGTAGGGATGCCCAGAGAGGAGAGAGAAACGCGTGTGACCCTTCCACCACCTATCTGAGACTCTCCCAGATGGCAGTGAGGTCATCCCATCTATCCCCCTGCCCCAAGATGGTTGAGATTCCCATTCTGCTGTCATGACTCAAAGCCCATGACTCAGAATCCAAGGGGAAGGACAGTTTCCTGACTTTCCGATTCTCCACCCGCCTCATAGCTGTAAGGCAAGCCTGCCAAACACTTAACCTAAATCTGCCGTGCTGTAGGTTGCTTTCCAGAAAACCTAACTCTTCTATATCCTGCAGCCAGTCTAGGAAAATCGAGGTCCCACTGCTAGAGTCTCTTTTGTAAACTCCCGGGCACTGCCTCACTGGAGAGCAATCAGGACGATTTCAATTCATACGGTCCTTGGATAGCAGATCAGTGAGAAATCAGTCTCCCTTTGTTCACCCCCCCAAGGTCCTAGAGCTCGTCAAGAACATTGTGGCTGACGACCGGGTCCAGTTGCATGTGTTGGATGCCTTTGATCCCCAACCCGTCAGCCCCTTTGATGATCAGGCCTTGGGCTACCAGCTGCTCCGGCAGACCATACAGTCGGTCTTCCCGGAAGTCCACATTGTTACCCCAGGTAATGACTTCATCAGCTGTGGCTGGAGAGGGGGGGGCGCTGAAACTGTTTCCTCCCCGGTGTCCACTGCCCCACCCCCACCCCAGCTGTTCAGCCTGGAAACATCTGGCTGCTTCCCCTCCTGATGGGACTGGAACTGTATTTTCCCCTCAGAGTGGAAGTGAGAAAGCAAACAGGAAAGAAGCAGAAACAATAAATTAGGTCAGTCAAGCCCAGGTCCTTGCTTAACCTAGGCCAGCCACTCTGGCATGGAGGAGAGGATCAGCCCAGATCCCCCCTTCTCTGGAGGACCCAGGCAGGTGGCCAGGGTTCCTCCAGTTTGGTTCTGATCTGTTCTAGGATAACAGCTCAGCAGCAGAGCTCAGAACCCACAGCCCAGAAATGCCTTCCAGCCTACCACTGCATCCAACGCCCTCGCCTCCAGCCCAGACCATCCCAGCAGCGGCGCCTCTCTACCCCTCCCCCAGGTTCCCAGTGTACCTTTCAAAGCCGTGCCACAGAGACAGTGGTTCTCAAATTTAAGAGCGGAAAAGGATTACCTAACGAACTTATTAAAATACAGATTACCTGCACCCATTCCCAAAGATTCAGGTTAACCCAAACTGGACAGGACCCTGGAATCTGCCTTTTTAACACATAACCCTACAGAATCTGATACCCAAAGATGGCTGACCACAGTGTGAGAGTCTCTGGGGTGCCATGTGGGGGGGAGATGCTCTAATGCTAAGACATGTGTCCAGTTTCCTTTTATCTAGATTTAATCATGGAATCCCTTATTTCCTAAGCACATACTTAGGACCTGACCTTGTGCCAGGCTTGGGTCCTTAAAGAGCATATATGAAATTCTGCATCCACAAACCCAGGTGTGATAAGGCAGCTTGTTTTTTTAATCAACTTAAATCTGACTGCAAGCCCCACTTCTCGGGAAATCCAACTTCAGACATTAGTGAGACCTTGGATCAGGCCATCAGGGTCTTATGCAGCAACATGGTATGGGAGTCCCTCGGCCAGTGGTCATCCATCCTTGTGGCTACTTCTGAGACAGCCATTGCTTAGCCCCACGGTTGCTTTAGGCTAGAGATTTCCTCTGATGGCCTGGCTTGTTTAAGAAGTGTGATCTTTGACTCTAGACCTAAGATCCTACCTCACTGAATATAGCAGGCAGCCATCCCCTCTGAAGTCTGCCACCTCCCCGGAGCCCAGCCACAGACCAGGGCCTGGGTCCCCACAGTCCAGGGATGCTGGCCTTCACAGTCCCCAGTTCTGTTCTCTTGGTCTTCAAAGCTCCCTACCCTACCCTCTCACCTCCGGCGCACCTGCCATCATCCCGTCAATGGGGTTAAGCTTTTACAGAAAGAAAAAAGAAGAAATCAACTGGTAGAAATCCCCAAAGTAAGGAATTGTGAAGGGCCTAATTATCCATTTGAAACCAGGAGCAACAGTGTTTGGGGAAACACAAAACCCCAAGTACCATCTCAGACCATCCCGCACACTTTCCCCAGGGGGTCTTTCCCCAAAGAACACTCCTACTGGGGACAAGTCACAGCCCCAGCGGGGAGCAGGAAGCTGGAACGTCCCAGGGCTTTGCAAACCTGAGGTCTGACTCTGGGAAGACAGAGCCATCCTTCAGAGGATGAGAATAACAGGAAACTTTATTCCTCTTCAAGAGGATTACATTTTATAGCAGTGAAGTTCCCCAGAGGATATTTATTTCTGACCTAGGGTGATACAAAGAAAAACTGAGGCGATAAAGAAGTGATATCTAGATACCTGAAATGACCTGGTAGGGTATGAAATGAAGATAATTGGCCTCCCTGGTCTGCACGGAGTGAGGAACTTAGCTTTGGGCCATTGGAGGGATAGCTCACAAATGCCTTTGTGAGGAGATCCCCATGCTATGGCTGAAGTGGTGTTTTAGTAAGGTTTTGAGAATGGGTAGCCTGAAGGACAAAAATTCATAGCTGCAGGCTTCCAGGAGGGCCCAGGCATTGTACTGTGGGGACCCGGGGGTCCTAATTTCCCAGACAGCCCACCTCCCACCACTGCCTTGCCATGGTCACTCACATGAAGCCCTGTTCCTCTTGATCTGTCCTTTTTAGGTATTTGTATTGGCAACACAGACAGCAGACACTATACAAACCTCACCACTGGCATCTATCAGTTCAACCCCGTCTACCTGAACCCTCAGAGCTTCCATAGGTGAGTAAATTTAACAGGCTGAACAGCATGGAGGAGAGAGGAGATCTGTCTGACCTATCCCTTTCACACCCCATTCTTCTGACAGTCTACAGATGGGGGAAAGCTGCGGTTTTCACAGACTAAAACAAAGACATTACAGAACCCAGCTGGCCAGCTTTCCTCCTGCCGCTCCCCAGAATGTGTGGGAATCAGCTACTCTTTTTCAGGGGTGGAGATAATCAGATGCTTGGCGAGAACCTGGTGGAATTAGGATCCTATAATGCTAATCCCAGCTCTTTCTCCCTTTGGGGGAGTACTTGCCCTCTGGACCTCATTTCCCCCCACCCCCAAAACAAAGGGGAGACTCCAGAGCCCTCGAGAACCCTCAGGGAAATGCAGACACACTTGAGGTCAAAGGTGGGCACGTGCTTGGAATTCTCAGAAGAAAACACACTCCAGGAACCTGAGACACCATCACTCATTTTAACTGTGTGTGAATTACTACTTTATGGGTTCTTCAGCAAACGTTTAATTCTGGGGTGGTGGAGGAAGATTTTCATGTATTTTTCTGTGCCCGATGATATCCAGCCCGGATTTCCCCACAGTCTGTCAGTGGCCAACAAAATGAAAATACCTGAATATGAGCTTAAGAAGGGCTTCCGAGGGTTTGTTTTTGTTGCTGAATGGGCAGGGGGGCAGGTAGCTTCCCTTTACCTCCTTTCGTCTTTGAGCTTATGTGCGTAGTTTGATTATTGTGCTGTGCTGTGCTGTGCTGTGCGGAGGCAGGTTGGGGGCATGACAGTGAACTTCCTAGGTGAGGTTGACAACCCCTGGGATCCCCTGGAAGCTCTCCCTATCCTCTGTGCCCCTAAGTAATGCAGGAGCGAGTGGGAAGGTGGGCTAGAGATAAGGAGACTCTAGCCTAAGAGAAAGAGAATTAGAAAGATAAATTCCCCTCTGAGAAGTTACTGAATGGATTCCAGAGCAGGAGATGGTTTTGAACTTGCCAAGAGTTTATTACTGTCTGCCCCCACTGTTCTTTGCCATGGGCATGGACCCTGGAGGGATGACCAGCATGTCAGATGAAACCTCCCATCTTTCAAATGGCCTCTCCCACCTTGCCCACTTCCTGTGCATGGAGCGTCAAAGGCCAGTGGCTTCAGGGGATGTGAGGGGCACTACTGTGTAATAACACCTGTGCTACAGCAGCTGGCTCTGTCTTCTCCCAAATCTCTGTCCCTCAGCATCCACGGGATCAACGAGAAAATCTCAGTGCAAGCCTATGAGACCCAGGTGAAATTCGTCTTTGAGTTTATCCAGAATGCTGACAGAGATGGGGAGCCAGCTCCCCACCTGCATGAACTGTGAGGTCCAGGAGCCAGCTGGACTAGGGGTGCCTGACCTCGGGTACTCGTCACCCAAGAGAGAAAGCAAGTATTGACCAAACTTTTGGTCAAAACCACATGGTGAACACTGATCATTCCTGAGCTCTCCCAGGAACAAGTCCAGCGAGTAGGATAGTGCCAGCAGGAATCTGCCTTCCCCATCCCTCTGCTGACCGCCATTTATCGCCTTTATTCCTATCTTAGTAGGTATCTGGCCTGTCTGTCTTACAGCTGGTCATTTAACAGCTCCTTCTTAAGGTTGGACTTAACAACAAACGCAGATTGGAAAAATCCCAGCCAGCTTTGACCTTCAGAAGTGTTTAATTTCAGGCACACTTGCCAGCTTGCCTTCTCCATGGCTTTTCTATTTCTTTTTGCTATAACCTCCATTCCCTTTCCTCCCCTCTCTTCCTGGATTCTAGGCTGGCCCTTCATCTGTCCTCTCCTGTCCCTGCACCTTTCCTTTACCCTCCGATTCATTCTACATCTGCAGCAGAACTTACTCAAACTGTGATACCATCATAACTACCCCAACAATCGGCCAAATAAAGTGATCTCAGCAGCATCAGCTGGTTACTGAGGGGTGAAACCAAGGCAGGGGGCTTTGGATGAACCCTGACCCCCTGGTTCTGGAGGCTGGAGCCTGGAGAAGAAAGACTGTCCTTGGGTTCGTCTCAAGGGCTCCCAGGGCTTTGCTCCCTCCCCTGCCCCACTCCTGCCACCTGCTGCCGCTGCCCCACCCTAGGAGGCACTAATCTGTGGAAATGTTTCCCTGGCACATGCTCGCAGAGCTCCCAAGGGAAGGGCAGTCCTGCTCCAGCGTCTCAGTGGAGCCCAGGATCAGCAGGATCCTGGCCCAGCGTCTTGCCCTGGTTCAGACCAAGCAAAAGGAAGTGGAGGGCCCGGGGCAGTGGGGGACTGGCTTGGATTCCGCCCTCGCTGGCGGGGCCTGAGGAGGGGCAAGCTGCCCTCCCTTAGAGGATGACAGAGCTCCTGTCTTTTTTCTCTGCAGTCTAACCCTGAGCATATTTGAATCTGTTCAGTAGCTGCCAGGTAGGGGGGGCATTGGAACGGCAGCACTTCTTGCCTCAAGGCTGGGAGCTGTGCCTTGTGGATCACAAGGGACTTGGGTCACAGAGGGAGACGCAGAGGGAGTTGGGACTTGAGAGACTCCCTCGTTTTTTCCTCACCAGGCAAGGACCTCCCCCGCCTCCTGGGATCTGACAGCAGTGGCTCCTGGCCCCTCGCAGCCCCCCTGCCCACTCCGGCCCAGTCCCCTCACCTCCCTCCCATGGATGTGAGCTGTTCCTTGGAGCTCAGGCTTAATGGAAAGTGTTAGAAACAGTGTGGGGATTATTGGAGCTCTTTTGCTTACTCCCTAAGATTCACATTCCTTCCCTCACCCTTGCTTCTTTGGCTAACTCAGTACTTACTCAGCCTTTGTTAGACAGGGAGCTGAAGGACAAAAACAATCCTTCACGTTTGTACAGAGCCATTCAAAGTACTTTCATACACCTTATCTCATTGGAGCCCCATGGAGAAAGCCCCTTCTTACAAAGGAGGAATTGGTTCCCAGAGAGGTTACGCATCTAGCTGGGAGCAGATTCAAACCCATGTCTCCTGGCCGCACACTCACTGTTATTCCGTGATCCTAAATGACTAATGGAATCTACTTCCCATCGATTATCTTATATAATCCTGACAACTGTAAGGTGGTATTGCCCCGTTTTACAGATAAAGCAATGTAGACTCAGAGGTAAGTAATTTGTCCAAGGTCATGCAGGTGTTAAGGGCAGAGTCTGTCTGAATCAAAGCTTGTGGAAACAGTATTGAAGAGGAAACTCAGAAAAGTTATCTGCCCAGGAAAATACAGTTCTTAAGAGGCAGCTCCAAAATTCAAATGCTGGTAAAAATCCCCAAGTTCAATGCTTCTGCAGTTGCACCACACTGCCGGCCCCAGGAACCTGTGGAATGTGGTTCATTCATTCCAATCCAAGGAGAGCTCAAGGACAAAGGCTGTTCACTGTTGGATTTATTCTCAGCTCAAGCTCTCTGTGTTCCCCTGGCTGACTTCTGCCTAGTCACATCTCTGCCAGCACTCCTTTTCCCCCCAATCCTCAGCTTCTGGGTTCAGTTCTTCTCCCTTTTCTAAGTTTGGGGATAACCGGGGCTCAATCCATGGCATAACTGGGAGAAGAATGAGCAGGGGACCCTGTCCCCCATCCAGTCTCAATGCTGTCATCTAGCTAAGAAAGGGTAGTTGTGTAAGTCCCCAGAGTGGGAAGGAAAGCCCTTGAGAGACAACTGCACCAAATCCTGGCTCCATGAATGCAGATATTCCAGCCCTGTAGCCTCTGAAGGCTTTTGGAGAGAGCAGCTAAAAGTGCCAGCCAGGCCAGGACATGAGCCCTAGGAGTCTGGGCAGGATAGGGCAATGAATCTGGGACTTTTCCCCCACCCCTACCTCCATCCATCTACCACTCCGCAAATCCATCTGGAAAGAGCTCTAGCAGATAATCACATGTATACCCTACACTCCCATCAAGGACTTAGTCAAGCATCTTACCACACCTCAATCCCTAAGGTGAGAAGGAAGACAAAATATTCCTAAGCAAAGAGAATGGGAAAGGAGGAGAGAAAAGTGTGGCTAGAATTTTGACTTTGAGCTCAGCTTGCTAAAAACTTGACATTGTAGCTACAGTATTCTTTTTTTCCAGTGATGGTAATAGAAACAAAGTTCGTACTGAACACCTAAACACTTCATTAATTTTTTGAAATTTTAATCTAATTAAATATTGTTATAAAAATGAGACTACTTACAATTTTAGTGTCCGGTGTCCATGTAGCTATCAATTAAAAGGATAAGTATCATGTTTCATAACTGTTACATCTCAGCCTACAAACATGAAAATGTAAGAATTATACAAATCGTTTACTAGTACAAAACATTCCTCAGCCACCAGGTGCAGTGTTGCAAATGCAACATTAATCCATGAGTACCTCCAGAACCAGAAACTGGAACTCAAAGAGGAGCCAGAAAATGGGCACTCAGCACAACTGGGAAATGACGTGTCAGGCAAGAACCTATTGCAGTCATGCAATCTGAAAGGAAGGATTTGGCAAGTCAGTTTTCTTTTCTCTGAGCTAATAAGCCCTTTGACAGCTCAGTTCCTCCCTATACTCCAAAACCTGGTCTGTCTCCAAAATTCACAGTGACACAACCCACACACCTTCATGGCATTCAGACATAATTTGTTTTTCTGAAGGCATAGGGCAACCTATGCAGAGAAGCACTTCTGTAGAGCCTAAATTGTGTTAGCCTTAGGCATATGTGTTTAGGGTGACCAGCTGCTCTGGACCAGCCCTGAATGCCGAGTCCCAAGTGACAGAAGCAATTTAGTTCTTTGCTGATTGTAATAGACCATGTCTTCTAAAGCATGAAGCCCAGCATAGGGGGCCCTTCTTGCCCAAGTCTAAGACATAAGGTCTTATTTACATACCCCATAGTGCATGGTCCGGGAAATCAGGAAGGCCTCTGTGGTGAGGAGGTCATGCATAAGCTGAGACTCCAAGATTGAATAAGAGTTAACAAGGCAAAAGAGTTGGGAGTGGGGGTAGGGAGTGGAGGGATGTGCCAGAGGGAGAAAAGTGTGCAGAGACTAGAGGCAAATGAAAGCATGATGCTTCAGGAAACTCAAAGGAGGCCGATTTGGGCCTTGTAAATCAGGATAGGGATTTTGGATTTTGAGGTAAGGACAATGGGAAAGGGAAAAATAGTTAAGAGTTTGTTTTTCCTTCTTTCCTTCTATCTTTTTGTCCTTCTGTTCTTTTTATTCTTTCTAATACATATATATAGATACAGAAGGAGAGAGACTTATTTAATCCTAATCATTACCCTATGAAGAAGGCTATTGCAATGTAACTGTTGAAAGTTGAGTCGGTACATCAGAGAAAAGTAGGTGGATTAAAAAGTTACTTAGGTTAGTCATTAGGGAAATGCAAATCAAAACCACAGTGGGATACCACTTCACATCCACTAGGTTGGCCATAATCAAAAAATGGAAAATAAAAAGTGTTGGTGAGGATGTGGAGATACTGGAACCCTTGTACACTTGCTGGTGGGAATGTAAGGATGCAGAGCTGCTATGGGAACAGTTCGTTGTTGCCTCAAAAAATTAAACACAGAATTATCATATCACCCAGCCATTCCACTCCTAGGTATGTACACAAAAGAATTGAAAAGTGGTTTTCCAACAAAAGTTTGTACACAAATGCTCATAGCAGCACTATTCAGAATAGCCAAAAGGTGGAAACAACAAAAATGTCTATCAGTAGAAGAATGGATAAACAATACATGATAGCCATACTCTTATTCAGTCATTAAAAGGGATGAGGCACTGACACAGGCTCCAATATGGATGAACCTTGAAAATATGATGCCGAGTGAAAGAAGCCAGACACAAAAGGTCACATATTGCATGGTTCCATTTATATGAAATGGCCAGAATAGGGACACCCAGAGAGACAGAAAGCAGACTGGAGGTTTCCAGGAGCTGGGGGAGGAGGAAGTGGGGAGTGACTGCTTAATGGGTAAGAGGTTTCCTTTTGGAGATGATGAAAACATCTTAGAACTAAATAGAGGTGATGGTCGCACAGCAATGTGAACATAATGCCAATGGATTGTATGCTTTAAATTGGTTAATTTTACGTGAATTTTACTTAAAAAAAATCATTCCAAAAGAATAAAAAGGTTATTTAGGAGGTGGAAACAATTGGTGATTGATGGATGGGAGGGAAGAGGAAGGAGTCAAGAATGACTTCCAGGTGGCTGACTTGAACGAATGGAAGGATGACTCCCTTTACTGAGATGGGGAAAACTGAAGAAGGAGCACGTTTCTGAGAAATGACGAGCCCCATTTTGGATATTATAAGTTGAAAGTGCTGAGACATCCAAGTCTGGAGCTCAGAAGAAAAGTCCAAGACAGAGATATTTGGGAGTTATCAATGTAGCATCGTAAACTGACACTATGAGAGGGAGAGAGACTCAGTCTGATCGAGGAAGAAGAACCAAATTTGTAAGTCTAATTAGAATGTTAAAAGACACATCTGATAAAGAACATAACAATAAGAAACAATGAAAGAAACTACCTCATTCAAAAATAGAGCAAAAGACCTTAAGAGACTACTCACCAAAGATATACAGATGGCAAATGAGCATATGATGCTCTGTATCATAAGTCAACAGGGAAATGCAAATTGAAATGAGTAACCACAAACACGCCTATTACAATGGCCAAAATCCAGAACATTGGACCCCACCAAATGCTGGTGAGGATGTGAAGCAACAGGAACTCTCATTCATTACTGGTGGGAATGCAAGATGGTAGAGCCACTTTGTAAGACAGTTTTGTGGTTTCTTACAAAACCAAACATACTTTTACCATATGATCCAGCAATCATGCTCCTTGGTATTCTCCTAAAGGAGTTGAAAACTTGCATCTGCACAGACACCTGCACACGTTTATAACAGCTTTAGTCTTAATTGCCAAAACTTGGAAGCAACCAAAATGAATGGATAAACTATGGTACATCTACATAATGGAATATTATTCATTACTAGAAAGAAATGAACTACTAAACCATGAAAAGACATGGAGGAACCCTAAATGTATATTGCTAAGTGATTCCAACTATAGAACATTCTGGAAAAGGCGAAAGACAGTAAAACAACGAGTGGCTGTGGGGCAGCAGGAGTTATGAGCACAGAGGATTTTTAGGGCCCTGAAAATACTCTATGATTATAACGATAGAAATACATCATTATATGTTTGTCTAAACCTATAGGATGTACCCCAGTAGTGGACCCTAGGGTAAATTATGGACCTCGGGTGATTATGATGTGTCAGTGTTGGTTCATTCTTGGTGAAAAATGTCCCACTCTGGTGAATGATGTTGGTAATGGGGGAAGCTATGCATGTATGGAGGCAGGGGGCATATGGACAATCTCTGCACCTTTCTTTCAGGTTTACTATAAACCTAAAACTTCTCTAAAAGAAGTAGTCTTTTTTTAACTAAGGCATCATTGATATACAATCTTATGAAGATTTCGCATGAACAACATTGTGGTTTCAACATTCACCCATATTATCAAGCCCCCCCCGCCCATTGCAGTTACTGTCTATCAGTGTAGTAAGATGCTACAGAGTCATTACTTGTCTTCTCCGTGCTGTACCATCTTCTCTGTGACCCACCTATATTGTGTATGCTAATTATAATGCCCCTTTAATCTCCTTCTCCCTCCCCACCCAGCCTCCCCAACTCCTCCCCTTTGGTAACCACTAGTCCTTTCTTGGAGTCTGTGAGTCTGCGGCTGTTTTGTTCAAGAAGTAGTCTTTTTTGAAAAATGAGTGCGCAGAAATTTTAAAATAAAAGGCACTAAAAATGAATATAAATTTGAAAACATAAAGTCCCTGAGCTCAAGGCTAAAGTTGGGAAAGCAAAACCAACACATAAAGCAGTAAGTCCAAGTACAATAAGTCTTAAGCTATGTAATGTATCATCAAAGATTTCCATTTCATCCTCCACCCACTACTTCTCTACATGCATTCAACCACATATTGCAAAACCTGCTGTTCCTTCCAAGTGCTACATTCTCCCTTGCCCCCCTGCCATTTCACTCTGTTTCCTCTAACTAGAAAGCTTTTTTCCTATGTTATCAATTCTTTGGCGCATATGCTTAGGAGTGGAATGGCTGGGTGATATGGTAATTATATGTTTAACTTTTTAAGGCAACAATGAACTGTTTCCACAGCAGCTGCACCATTTATATTCCCACCAGCAAATATACAAGGGTTCCAGTACCTCCACATCCTTACCAATACTTGTTATTTTCTGGTTTTGCTCTTTTTTTTTTATGGCCAATCTAATGGATGTGAAATGGTACCATTATGGTTTTGATTTGCGTTTCCCCAATGACTAAACTAAATCAGTTTTTAAACTCACCTACAGTTCTTAATCCACTGACTCGATTTTTCAACTGTTATATTGCAACAGCCTACTTCATAGGGTAATTACTAGGATTAATTAAATGAGTTAACCATATAAATCCACACCCGAAGATTAAACTGAGTCATCTCCGTATCTTTGAAGACTTCCAGAGCCTGCCCAAAGTTCAGTATATATTTGTGTTAAAGCCTCCCAGGGCCATGATTGAGAACCACCAGGTTGGGACACTGATCACGGGAGCATCTGGGGCACTAATTAAAAGGGTGGGTTTCCTGGCCTGGCACCAGATCTTTGGAAACAGAATTTCCAGGAGAGAGGCCTGGAAATCTATATTTTAAGAGAAGTGCCCACAGGTGATTCCTATACCCAGGTCAGTTTAGGAAGCCCTGGGCTAGTGGATAAATCAAAAGCAGTAAATGTGGCAGGTTTGAAACTAGATAATCTCGTTTACACAATCAGATCTTGCATCTGACACTGGAAAGATAAGACTAACTCATCTTTGGCTGATGACCCACTACAGAAATGCTGTCTTAAGACTAGCTCCCCATCTGCATCCACGTACCAGAGACTGCCTTCTTTAACCCTTTGCAGCTAGCAGAGCCTTCATTCTGTAAGAGTCCCAGACAGAGCCTGAGCTGCCTCCTCAAGATGCCTAATTCTTGCCTATGCCTCTTGCATTTTGCTGAAATCGTATTATTCCTACTCTGTGCAGGAAATGTTCCAAATGCTGTAATATCACTAATCCTCACAGCAACTCTGAGGAGAGTAGTGTCTCCATTTATAGATATGGCTCAGAGACATAAAGAGGCTTTGCCCAAGGTCACACACCTAGTATGTGGCTGAGTGTGGATTCAAACCCACGTGATTAAAAAGCTGTGACACGTTGCACTCCACAGCACTGCCTCTCAAAGATTTCTTCTCTATCCCATTATAGTTCACCAGACCATGCTGCTTACTGCTAAGGCTTGCCAGTTATATCTAGTAATTTCAGAGCTGCAGCTCCAAAATACCTGGAACCATCCTGCCTAGAGGAACCCAGGAAGGGTATCCAATGGGCTTTGGGGAAGGAGAGCTCGGTTAGAGAGAGGCAAAGGGGATGGTGAGAGCAGCTAGCTGTGCACACAGATGGCCACACTTCCCTGTCCCACCCCCATCACTACATCCTCGGAGAACTGAAAGAAGCCGGAAGGGGATATCACCTCAGCCCTGGGCGGCAGGAAAAAAGTTGACCTCTGTGGGGGGAGATAGCAGGGGAGGGGTTAGAGCAAGGGGAAAAATGGGAGGGGGCACCCCTTCCCCAGCAGAAACAAAAGACAGAAAAGTTTCCAGCTATGTCAGGCTGGTCTTGTGACTATACCATGCTGGTTAGGGGATCCAGGATTTACAGGGCTCTGGAATTTTATGGTATTTTTGAGTATCCAAGTAGTCCATGAAGAAGCATTGGTAGACAGCAGCTGTCCCTCAAGGAGGGCCCTGGGACCTGGAGCACCTCCAAACAGAGGCTAAATGAACCATGTATTAGGAAAAGTGCCAGTAAGACAAAAGGCTTCCCTCACAGGCTTCTCCACAGGTCCCCGGAGAGATCAACGCTTCCTTCTTCCCACAAACCCTCCACTCCCACCCAAAATCTAATCCTCTAAGTGAAAACACCACACTTGCTATACAAATGCCACTTCAGGACCCGTCATCCAGCCCCTCTCCAGCTAGACTACTACCCCAGGCTCATCCTATATAGAAAATTCTAGAGCTATTGCTAGCCTCGTCGTCTTCTAGAGGACCTCGGGAGGGGCTGCTGTGCCGCCCCTCACAAGACTCACAGCAGCCCCTCCCGAGGTCCTCTAGAAGCCATTGCAGTAATAGGGGCTGGTCAGAGACTTCTGACCTGAGCTGGATCAGCTGTAGCTGGAGGAGGAGGAGAGGACTCTGGGAGAAAGTGCTGTAGAATGTACCCAGGCCTGGGAAAAGACTTCCTGGAAAAGGGACTGGAAGGGACTTAGTGCTCTTTTACCTTCAGTACAGATATTACAGGCCATGAGGAAATTAAAGCCAGAACTGAAAAGAAAAGATTTCCCCATGGGAAGGTAAGAATGAGACCCTGCAACCAAAGTCTTGGGACACCTCGTTCAGAGAGGGGCAAATGTTTCTAAGTGTACAAGAGCTCTCTTGGCTAACAAGCTTAAGACTAGGCTTGTCTTGAGGCAGGAGGAGGGCCTACATGATCTTTGAAGAATCTTGTCATATCAGACATGTATACAGACCCTCACTGTTTCCCTTCCACCCCCAAACTGAATCTCTCCTTCTAAAGCATGTGACTGGCTTACTACCTGCTGCTAGTTCCTGTCTTTTCATCTGTGACCTCCACTCCTTACATCCGTGCTTCTCTCTTCACAGTGAAGACTGTAGCTATTTCAGTAGGGATAGGCTGGGTGTCTTCCCCTTCCCAAGGTCACAGCTGGCTGAGCTGGAAGGAAATCTCCCTCCAGCCCCTCACGGTGTTTCACCCTAGGGATCAGCACAACATGGGGCAAAAACTACCTGGATGCATCTCATCCATCTCATCCATCATTCACTCAACATATTTACTGAGTACCTACAAAGTGCCAAGAGCTGGGAATACACTAGTGATCAAAACACACATAAAGCTCATAGTCTTGTTGCAGTGGCCCTGAGGCTTCAGAAGGCCCCCAAACCTAGGTCTTTTGTACTTATACTGAACTCATATTTGAACTCATATTGAGCAGAGAAGTATTGGTTTCTGCCCAGGACCTGGAGTTATACTGGACTCATGTTTTAAGTATTTAAAGAAATCCTACAAAGCGATAGAACACAAGACCTAATAGAAAATGCACCAAAAAAAGAAAATGGACAAAATACTTGAACAGATATCCAAATGGCAAATAAATACATGAAAAGGTGCTTAACCTTATTGGTTATCAGAGAAATTCATAGTTAAACCATAATGAGATACTACAACCCATCCCCCAGAATGGCTAAAATTTTTAAATCTTTATGGACAATACAAAGTGTTGATGAGGATGTAGAGCCACTGGAACTCTAGACACTGCTGGCAGGAGTGTAAATTAACATACCCACTTTGGGCAATAATTTAGCATATTTACTAACACTAACTCTATGATCCAGTAATTCTGTACCTAGGTACATAGCCAGCAGAAATACGAACATAAGTGTACCAGAGGACACAAACAAAACTTTTATAGCAGCATTATCCACAATAACCCCAAGCCGGAAACAACCCAAATGTCATCAACAGAGTAATGAATAAATCATGGTATATTCATTTATTGGCATACTGTACAGCAATGAAAATGTGTGTGCTACTGCCATTAATTTCACAGACATAATACTGAGTGAGGGGCCAGATACAAAATAATACCTACTGAATGGTTTCACTTATACATAAAGTTCAAAAGCAGGAAAAAGGAAATCTATGGAGTTAGACAGAGGTTGCCTTTGGGAAGGAGGGCGGAATAATGACTGGAAGAGGATATGAGGATGGATTCTGGGGTTGCTGGTAATCTACTTCTTGATCTGGGTGGCAGTTATATAAGTATGTTCACTGTGTCATAATTTGTTGACCTTATATTTAGGTTCTGTGCACTTTCCCCTATAGCTGGTATACTTAGACTTAAAAACACACACACACACACACAAGAGGGGAACTGTTTCCAGGTGGGTAAAGAATGGAAGGTGGAAAGGAACAGGAGGGACACTGAGATTTTCCACACAAGCGGCTGAGATGTGACAAGATGAAAAGGGGGCAAGACAGACCAATAGAGCAGGGCAGGAATTGTCTCCAGCCAATTGAAAAGTCTCCAGATACATAAGCCTTGATTCCCTACCAACCCTACACCCCCCTGTTCAAAAACAGATCCTTTCGGGCAGAGCCCAGTATTCCTAGTCTAGTAGCAACTCCTGTCTCCAGGCAGAGAAAGCCAGTGGGGTTGAAGCCAAAACTGGGGTTCTGAGACACTGACATTTCCTATATTAGGTCCTGCGAGAGCGCAGGCCCTGGATGCAAAAGCCCCAGCCGCGAAACTGGACTAATCCTGAGTACTGGAGTGGGAGCTGGGGGCTGGCTTGTGTGTGTCATTCTTGTCCAAAGGAACTATCTGCTCCGGCTGCTGTGTGTGTTCTTATACACGCGTGTATGTCTTGGAAGGAGGAAGGAGCAGCGAAAAGCTTCGTACCCAGCACGGTGCTCTCCTCTCCCCAGACACACCCAAACCTGATCCAGGGGTCTGGAGTCGTGCTTGAATGCCCACTAAGCCATTTTCCAGGAGGAAAAGGGCAGGAAGGAACCACTGGTCACAGGTTCCACTGACAAGAGGGGAAAACGTGGGGGCGGCGGTTCCTTAACGAGGGTAGTCACACCCCCTGCACAAAAACATCCCAAAGAGAACTGGTACTGAGTTTGCACTGGAGAGGTGGATACCCCAGGGAGGAAGAGACCAACAGCAGATGGGAACACCCCTCTTTGATCCCACAAGGTGCGTCAGGGAAAGTTGGATTTCGTTTAGCCGGGGATGGAGACATCTCTCTCCACGCTGCCGCCAGGATCAGCAGGGCAGAGGAAGCCCGGCTCCCCTCCGCCCCTACCTCAGGTGGTGCGCGGGGGACCCGGGCGGTGAGTCTGACCTGTTTTCCCTCCAGCCCGCCCATCCCCACCCCTTTCGAGGCTGGGACTTAATATTAAGGCCGGTTCCGCCAGGGCTCAGCCATTTGCTTAGAAGGACGCAGAATCTGGCGGAAGCGCGAGGTGACGAGCCATTCCAAGAACAAGGTAGGGACGGTTCTGTCCCGGCCCCGAGCGCGGGCAGGGGCACGGGGATGTCCGCTGGGGCCCTCGGAGTCTCAGCGGGCTGGCTGGCTCCACAGGGAGGCTTCCCGGTCCTCCGCAAGGCCGGAGGCTCAAGGAAACATTCCCAAGGCAGCAGTGCCTGCAGGCGCGCGCGGCGGGGCGGCGCGAGGGAGGCGGCGCGGCCGCGGATGCCGGGCAACGGGAGCCTCGGGCGCCGACGGATGGGCGCTGGGACCCGCGAGCCCGCAGCATCCACGGCCCGCTCCGGGCTCTTGGCGCGCCTCGCGGGGCGTTTCCCCGGCGCCCCGCCTCCGCGGTACGAAGCGAAGGAAAGGGGCCGGGCCGAGGCTGAGTCCGCCCCCAGCCCGGGTCTCGATTGGCTGCTGCGGCGGTCCATCCGGGATCTCTTTTTGGATGGAGGGGGGCTGCCTCCCAGGCTGCCCCAGATCACGTTTGCCGCCAGCAGCCAACCAGTCGGGCCCGAGTCCGCGAGCAAGAAGCGGTTGGGGGCGAGTGAGCTGGGCCCCACGGTACCCCGTCCGGGTGCCCCCCGCCCGGGCCCGAGGCGGTATATCCTGCCCTCCCCGGCCACCTACCCCTCGTGGAAGCAGAGCGGCGGCCTCGCTGCAACGCAGAGGCGAAATGTAGCCAGCCGGGTGTCGCGGCTGGACGCTTGCCTTGGTCTGGGGTGTCGGGGGTGGGGTACGCCGGGGCCAAGAAGGACTTCCGAGGAAGAGGAGTGATGAGAAGAGGGGGAACCCTACACCCCCCGAGACCACGGGTCCCCGCTGCCAATCACCACGCGCCCCCCTTCCTCCCGAGAGAAGGGCAGGTCAGTCCTCTTGGGTCTTGGGGGTGCGTGGCGGAGGGCTGGAGTCCTGGCGGGCAGCGCCTCTGCTGGGTCCGAATCGGAGAGAGGCGGGGGAGGCCAGTTACGTCTCCCCTTCCCTGAGTTTGGATATACTAAAATGGGTCTTATTTGTCCCGCCCGCGGGGCATCCTGGTTCACTTTTACTTCCACCCCAGGGCCTTAGGCCCGTCTGACGTCTCTTCACTGGAGCGAGTGGGGGGAGGGCCTGGCTTCTTTTCCTGCGAGCCCCCTTTCAGGTTAGGTGGCCTGCCAGGAAGACAGGAGGAGGAGGGAGGGTCATGTGTTAGCAGACTCAGAAACTTTTCTGGCGAAGGGCAACGGACTTTCCTGTTCAGAGGTTTCCTACTGGATCTTTGGTGAGGGTCTTTGAAAGAACCGCAAGACTGTGTTCAAGGAGGTTGGACAAGGGAGTCCTGGTGAGTGACTTGAGTCACAGAAAGAGAAAACAATTCCCATGGGCCAGTTCCTGGCGTTTGATCCACCCTTTCCCAAACTGAAGTTGACTAATTGTGTGTTTGGCATACTTAAGGACCTGCTCATCGCACCTAGGAAAATTCTCTTTAGATTTATTTTTTACTTGTAAGAGCTATTTGGGTTCAATGGAATAGGGGAGGGTCAAGGCCTGGGATTCTTTTAGGCAAGAAAAGTGGGGTCAGGCCTTACAGCTAAAGAAACAACCACTTGGGAGCAAGTGCATTTTGGCTTATGCGGCTGGGTTTTGCTTTGTTTTACTTTTTTATTTTTTAGTCGCTGCTTTTGTTTAGTGTTTTTGTTTTTTAAGAATGCCAGTATGTCCAACTCTCAGTAACCCTGGGGAACAGGGTGAACTAGGGGACTGAAATGTGTGCCTAATAACCAATAGTTTTAACCTCTTCTCCCCTCAAACTGAGATAACTCCCTTGTCCTATCTGACAAACTCACAGGGCCAAGAGCAGAGGGAAAGAAGGAGTGACAGAGGCCTGGACCTGAGTCAGAGTCAGCCAGTCGTCGTCTGAGCTTTTTGTAACACTGTTGACTCTCAAGGGCAGGAGTGGGTAGGCCTCTGGCTATTGGCCTTGGTCTAGCAGGCTTGCCCCATTGCCCAGGGAGTCTTCCTAGTTTTATTTTTCAGGGGCCAGGGCCCTTAGGGGTCTGGGGACCTTCACTCAGTGATCAGATCCTCCCTGTTGATACGCCTTGGGCAGCTGTCTTGTGACTGTAGACAATCACTTTCTGTAGCACGGTGGCTGTGTGGCAGGGGACTTGTGACTGAATTTGCAACTGACCCCACTGGGAGACCTAAATAATCCTGAGTTCTTAATGAGCATTTAAAGAAGGGATCTCCCCGGGCCATCCCTGCCCCCAACTAGTTGCTGAGAAGACAATGCCGAAATCTCCCATACAGCATCTTCCCCATCCCAGACCAGCCACATCTCATCACTGTTGGCGACGGTGGTGAGCTCTGTGGGCTGGTGGGTCGCCAGTTGGGAGAATGATGGGGCCTGTCGGCCTCTGGATGTCCCAGGACAGGAGTGGGTCATGTTAGTGGAAGCAAATAACAAACTCTTTATGCCTACCTTATGAGAGAATTCTCCCAGTATGAGCTGTCCTTTGCTGTGTTATAACATTCTCTCTTCCTTGTCTTCTTCCCACATAAGGTGTTCCACACAGATTCTTGTGACTTTAAGGACCAGGGATTTGGGGAGGTCCGAGGTCTTCCCAAGCAAGAAGGAAATCTGTCTTGGAAAGGTGAAAGACAGCAGCCACTGCCTCGGAACCAGCAGAGCCCGAGGTGCTGTGGGAGGCTGAAGGAGCCTGGCCAGAAGCCGTGGGAGGAGCGGCAGGCCCAGGACAGGGCCGCCTTCTGAAAGATTTGAACTCCAGCTTACTTTTCATGAAAGACGGGCTATCTCAGAGGGCACCCCACACTTGGCTGGGCTCTTCTACTTTGGGTGCCCCCTGCTCTGAGGAGCCTGCTGCTGAGAACCAAAGAAGAGAAGAGGCGAGCTAAAATTTCCCCAAGTGCCGTGCTGGCCAGCTGGAGCCAGGCATCTGTACCCCTCGGGCTGGGTGCGGAGTCTGGGGAGGACATTCCTGTTTCCCTGCAGCTCGGGGCTTCAGTGCTTGATGGGGCTGTCTGTTGGGCGATCAGTTTCTGCAGCACCTGGCAGAAGAAGAGAGCCGTGGGAAGAGGCCCTGTGGCACCCAAGCCTGGGTGCACCCCAAGACTAAGTTCTTTCCCAAGTTAGAGAAAAAGCAAAAAAAAAAGAAAAAGAGGAAAACTCCCCCATCCACTCTTCCCTTCCCGTCATGTCCTCGAAGCCAGAGCCGAAGGACGTCCACCAGCTGAACGGGACCGGCCCTGCTGCTTCCCCCTGCTCTTCGGATGGCCCTGGGCGAGAGCCTTTAGCTGGGACCTCAGAGTTCCTGGGGCCCGATGGGGCTGGTGTGGAGGCGGTGGCGACCGAGTCTCGGGCCAATGCCAAGGGGGTTCGGGAGGAGGACGCCCTCCTGGAGAACGGAAGCCAGAGCAATGAAAGTGATGATGTCAGCACAGACCGGGGCCCCGTGCCACCCTCCCCGCTCAAGGAGACCTCCTTTTCCATCGGGCTGCAAGTGCTGTTCCCCTTCCTCCTGGCAGGGTTTGGGACTGTGGCTGCCGGCATGGTGCTGGACATCGTGCAGGTAGGACCGGGTGGGGCAGCTCTTGACCATGAGGCCAGGGTCACCTCTTCCTCCTGGGAAACGGACTCTTGGAGCTTTCTCTCCACCTACCTGTCAGAAGCAGCTGCTGCTTCCCAGAATACTGTTTCCCTTTGGATCATGTGCTCAGTTTCTTCTTGGTCTAGTTACTTTCTACAGAAGCCCTAAGGAAGCCCAGTAGCCCCAGGGAGGTGGTCAGGGCAGTATTGCTTAACGGAAGCAGATTTGGTTCCAGAGTGGAGGCTGGGAAGAAGAGAGATGAAACAGGGATGTTGCCTGCCATCCTTCCTGGACATTCCTGCTGAGCCCAGCTCAGTAGGAGACATTAGATGGGTTTCCTCTTTATGCTTTCTTTTCCCTTCACTTGCAGTTTCAAGAATACCCCAGTAGAAAGCTCAGTTTCAAGTCTCCCCTCCATCCCCCTGCTGGGCAGGAATTTGTCTTTCTGCCAGGAGGGTCTCAAATTAAGTGGGAAGGTTCTTAAAGGCATTTTGTGTTACTTACCCGCCTGTAACCTTCACACAATCTCCTTGGGGAATAGAGGTGGCACATCCTATCTGAGGCATGATTTGGGAGGGGGTTGGCATGATAAAACCTAAAAGTACTAATTATGTGACCTAAATGGGGACAAAATGTAACCAGGACTGGGCAGAACTGTCTCTCCTCTTTGTTCTTCTCCCATCTTTCATGAACCTGCCCTGGGCAAAGAGAACTCTGTGAGGCTACTGGGTAGAATTAAGGATAAGAATTGGCAGGCAGTGGAAGCTGAGAGCCAGGGATGTGCCGTTAGTGTATTCTGGGTTAGGACTCACCCAGAACCTCCCCGTCGGAGTGAGAATTAAAATCTTGTTTCCAGGTAATAGTTTCAGATGTGCAGTAAGGCATGCGGAGCTTTCTTCAGGTGCTGGGTTTATCTAAGTTAATCATTAGCAAGTATCAAATTCCTGCTGTGTGCTGGGCTCTGTCCTAGGTACTCAGAGAAATACAGAGGCTGGAGAAGATCTGGTCTTTGCCCTTTGGGATCCCCCAGTATGTCCCTGATCCTGAAATTTCCCAGGCGGACTTGGAGCTCAGCATCCTCTTCCCTGTGCCAAGCCAGCTCCAAGAATGCATGAAATGCATGTGGTGATACAGAGAGAACTGCAGGCAGGCCCACCATGCTTGTGTCCCAGGGCACTGAGGGCAGCTGGTTCCAGGTGGTTCCTTCAGTGGTGTCTACCTGGGCCCCTCCGACTTGAGCCCCGAGGAGAACCCTGCACCTCCAGTTGCTAATGAGGTTGGTGTTTCTGTCATGCCAAAATGCCTTACTCTGCTCTCCCTCTGCCCTTACCTGTTATCTTGAGGACTGTCCTCGTGGAGGCCAGGGAGCCAGCCTGGAGCTGGGAAGGCCGGCTGTGGGGTCTCTCCCTAGCGGCTGCTCCTCCTCCCAGGGCAGTGATGGGGCTAGCCGGAGGAGGACAAATGGGGCAGGGGCAGCAGTTTCTCCACCTCTTCCAACCCTTTCCTGTGGCCTTGGCTCTCATTCTTAGAGTTTTTGAGTTCTGGTTTCATGCCTACAACAGGGTGTAGAACCAGGGTTGAGTGGTGAACTGAGAGAGAGTTGTTTTGTTTTCCAGATAATAATAATGGTCGTAGGGAACATTTGTTGGACTCTTCTGCAGGCCCATAAGGTAGGAACCATAATCGTCTCCATTTTGTAGGGAACCAGTGGCTGAGAAGGATTAGGTATCTTGTCCCTGGTCATCTGACTGTGCCATTAACCTCTGTGGCTTCACCATGTTCACCAGTCGGTCAGTGACTAAGAGGAGTCGGCTTTCTTTGTCTTCCCCTGAATAACAGGGTAGACTAGAATCTGGAACAATTTGGAATTGTATTCTAAAGAAGGCAAGAACAAAAGTTCTTAGAGTGTCCCTCACTCCTGCCTTCCCACGCACTCAGAGAATTCTAGAGCTGGACATGTCTTCTGACATCTTGCCCCACCCCACACCCATGAGCCTGAGACACTGAGGTGGCTAAGTAGGAAACCTTTGGAGCCTACCCAACATACCCACAGAGAGCCAGTGTTTGCCCGCACGTAGACTCACCCCAAAGCTAGAGTCCAGTTCGTATGGGTGACAATGGCTGTTGTGTGCTTGTCCCCCTCCCCCAGCCTC
Source organism: Smutsia gigantea (assembly GCA_032199065.1). Taxonomy (NCBI): domain Eukaryota; kingdom Metazoa; phylum Chordata; class Mammalia; order Pholidota; family Manidae; genus Smutsia; species Smutsia gigantea. Next base: position 20,663 of record JAVSCE010018427.1, on the reverse strand, counting down.
CCTGCCACAGCTGGACTAGAGCTGGCCCTGCAGACGGCTGTGGAGATACCATGGAAGGGTTGGGTACAGAAAGACCAGGACATAGAGCCACATATTGTTATTACATATTCAGAGGAGCAAAAGGGGTGAACGACCATCTCAGATTCAGGAAGAACAAGATGATTTCTAAGAATTAACTGCATTCCCCCTGTGAAAGCTAAAATGCCCGTCACTGGGACAGAATCTGGGCATGCCGAAGAGATCGGGCCCATCTGGACGAGCTAGCTGTAGAGTCCCCTGTCTCAGAGCACCTGAGCAAAAGTCATGTTGGCACAGATGTCTCCTGGGTTCAGGGCCCTCCGTCTTTGCCCAGGACTGCATGAGACCCAGTCTTTCCCTGGAAGGCTCATTTCTGTCTTCTCTTTATATGCCTTGTCTCCACTCAACATGTACAGACAGCCTCTGCAGTAGGATAAGGGGCTGGTGTCCTGGCCAAACGTAGGACTAGTTTAATGGGCTGTGATCTGCTCCAGCTTCTCCACTGTGGTTGGAAGTCTGGGTGGCGTTGAGGAAGGATAGTAGGACTGGACCCAGTGTTGGGATCGAAGGGGTTTGGGATGTGCCAGGCTCCATGCTGCAGAGGCTTGAGGGATAGGAGTGGCAGGAGATGGCATGCCAACCTTCAGTGGAAGTCCCAACTGTCAGGACAGGTGGGACTCCTAGATCCTTATTTGGACTCACTACTCACTTGCTGAGGATCTCAAGGAAAGGAAACACCTGCCACCCCTCAAGCTCCTCCTCTGAATTCTCTGTGGTGCTGTGTGTACAGAAGAGTCCACAGAGATAAAAGTGGGTGGCAAGCATGGCTTGGGGAAGCGGGGTGGGAAAGAAGCATCTTCTCTTGGCTGGCCTGCTTCCCTGGCTGCTGGCATTCCTGGGCAGGACACGCAGATTCCATCTCCCTGGCCACCTCCTTCTCGCCCTCTATAGCCTCATGTATCCGGGTGTTGCCCTGAGGCCCTTCTCCTCAGACACCTAGAAGATGCCTGCAGTGGGGAAGACCTCAGGCAGCTGAAGGCTGGGTTCCCTGGTGTGCCTCAGCCCTCACCCTGAAAGGGGAACTCCAGCCCAGCTTCCCAGGTTCTCGCATGGCCCTGTGCCTCAGAGGTTATCTCTAGGGATTGTAATCTTAATGTCCTGATGCCCACTCTTCCTGACTGTGGCTTTCCCCCCTGCTGCTACCCTTCTGGAAGGGAAGAAGGCTCAGAGCGGAACATCCAAAGACAGACAGGTGGTCAGTATATAAGGCCAGAGGACGTATGGGATGGAAAGACAAGGAAGAGGTACGGGCAGGGCCACTGAGGCACGTGACTTGGGAGACTGCTCTGAATCAGGGTTGTTTCTGAGCATGGAGGAACAGTCTCTTCCCTTAGCCCCAGAACATCAGGGGCCCCTGAGCCCCTGCCAAAGACAGAGCAGGGAAAGAGGATCTGCCCTCGTGAAAGGCAGTGAAATGGGGAGATAGGTGCCCTCCGTGGCCGAGCGGGGCAGTGTGTCCTGGCGCGCACCGTCTTCATCCCCAGTGGAGCAGGAAGGTGTGGGTGAAGATTTGGCTGGCGGGTTCAACTTGAGGGGCAGGCACTCCCACCAGGAAGAACAGGATGGGCCTGAATTAGGCCCAAGGAGGGAGGAGAGACACTCACTGTCTCTGTGTCTGCCTCAGCCACATTCTGCCCACTCCTAACCTCAGGGCCACCCTGCTTCCTGGGCTGGTTCCACATCACCAGCCTCTCTTCCCAGAGCCCTGTGTGTGTGCATGTCGGCCACACCACCCTTCCCCGCCCCCGCCTGAGCAGCATCTCTGAGAGTTTTGTGGTTGAAGAAAGTATGTGTGTAGGCTTTAGCTGCTAAGACACAAGTGCCCGCTCAGGGCTTTGCTGAGCTGGGGGTCAGGTAGTGTGAGAGCCCAGGCTGTATTCTGCGTGGGCTGGGGAGACTCTTACATAGGGGCTGTTGTGGCTGCTTGCCTAACGTCTCTCATCTTACCACTACTAAAAACCCCATACCTTCTAGATCTTCATGTACTTAAAAAGAGAGGGGATGTGTGTGCTGGGAAGAGGACGGATTTGGGAGAGCTTATAGTGGCAGCTAGAGGGGCTTCGCGAGCCACAAGCAATATTTCTTACAAGCCATTTAGAAAATACCACTTATACACAGTTAAAGTATTTCTTTCCAGGCCCTTTCACTCTGCTAGTACAGGTATTACACACGCCTACCCAGAGAACACAGCATTGGCAGCTGGGGAGCCAGAGGGGGCAGATGCTTCACCGTGAGGAAGGGTAGAGGCTGTGCTCCGAGGGACATTGAATGCCCACAGCCTGCCGCCCTCCTAGGGGGAGCAGGGGTGAATTCTTCCACTCTGTGTAGCTGCTGGTCCAGTTGAAGCGAGGATGGATGAGGTGAAGCAAAGCGAGGCCAGGCCTGCAGGGAACTGGAACCCCAGTGGTAAGATCAGGAGTGTCCAAGAGTAATGGTCCCCAAGTTCCTCCAGGGCAGGTGGGACTCACTGGGGCTGCCTTTGCTCGGTGGGGGGGGGGGAATAAGAAGGGACTCATATTGTTCCAGTGTTTGGAGGGGGCTGGCGGGTGCCTGAAAGCTCAGCATCTGGGGCTGGGGAGACGCCGGCTTGTTGGGGGTTTCTTTCCCATCCTTAGTCTTTAGAGAGGGACTTCTCTAAAGAGACGCCTAGGTCGTCAGCCCATGAGGGGCCAGACCAAGAGCAGGTAAGGATATGCTCTGGCCCTGAGACGAGCCCTTCGCTGCTGTCCCAGTACAGGCACCCACAACCCACAAAAAGAACTCCCAACAAGAAAAGAGAGGTCCTTGTCTCACAGGAGTCCCCAGTGTCCTGCCTCCCCTGGTCTCTAGCCCTGGTTCCAGCCCCTCAGATATCTTTGCTCACCTTTTTATTTGTTTTCATTGTAGTAAAAAACACATAACATTAAGTTTATCATTTTAACCATTTTTAAATGCACAGCTCAGTGGTGTCATGTATATTCACATTGCTGTGAAACATTTCCAGAGCTCTTTCATCTGGCAAAACTGAAACTCTGTCACCATTAAACACTAACTTCTCTTCCCTAACCCCCCCACCCCCACTCTAGCTCCTGACAGCCACCATTCTTTCTATTTCTATGAATTTGACTACTTTAGATACCTCATATATGTGGAACCATACTTTATCTTTTGTGACTGACTTATTTCAGTTAGTATTTGTGTCTTTAAGGTTCATCCATGTCATAGCATGCATCAGACTTTCCTTCCTTTCTAAGGCTGAGAAATACTCCTGTGTGTGTGTGTCCCAGATTTTGTCTATCCATTCCCCCATCGTTGGACACTTCGGTTCCTTCTATCTCTTGGCTATTGTGAATAATGCTGCTATGAACATGGGTACAAATACCATTTCCAGATCCTCCTGCTTTCCAACCTTTTGGGTAAATACCCAGAAATAAGATTACTGGATCATATGGCAATTCTGGTTTTAATTTTTGAGGAAACACCATACTGTTTTCCACAGCAAGTGCACTGTTTTACATTCTCACCAACAGTGCACAAGGGCCCCGGGTTCACCACATGGTCACCAATACTCATTATTTTCTGTTTTTTGTTTTTGTCTTTATAATAGTAGCCATCCTAATGGGTATGAGATGATACCTCATTGTGGGTCTGAGTTACAGCGTTGCTCATCCTGCACTATAGAATGTGTGTCCTGGAATTGCCTTTGGAGACCCTCTGGTCTGGCCCCTAAATTGCACATTTTGTAATCAGGGGCTTGAGGCCCTTGTGACTTGTCTGAGGGCCCTCTCCACCCCTCCAGGCCACATGGGGGGTGTTGGAGAGCTAGCAGGAGGCCCACCCCTGTGGTCTCCTGGAGGACACCCAAGGCTCTCAGTCCAACGTCCCTGCACCTTACAGCACTTTGCCTCTCTGACCAACCCTGCCCCCTGCTCCCCCTTCAAACATAGGAACAAATAAAGGACTCCACATTGCCATCCAGGGAGGGAGATACAGTCCCAGCCCTTTTTTGCAAGTCTTCAGTTCCTGTTGGCACTAACAGAGGTTTCAAATAGTCATCTGGCTCCTCCGGCTCTCCTTCAGCACTAATAAGGAGGGTGGTGCTCTCTGAACCTCTGTTTCCTTATTTAGAAAATGGGGATAAAAACAGTCCCTACCTGAGTGGGTCATTGATAGGATGAAATGGGAGAAGGCACCTAGGGCACCTAGCCTGGCACATAGTCTGTGTTACTAGGTGTTGGCGGCAGGTACTGGTGGGAGAGCCAGGCTGACGGTCTGGAGACTAGACCCCACGTCTCCCGGCCCCCAGCGTGCTGCTCTTCCTGCCGCAGTGCACTTGCCCCTTGTAGCTGAGACATTGGGTTAGGTACGTGGGGTGAGAAAGAATGCAAAGCCTCTTGCAGACCAGCATTCAGAGGTTTGGGGGCTGCAGTCTTCACTCAGAACCTGTTCGAAAGGAGAGTTGCGGCGGCTGAAGCCCAAAGGGCTTGGAGATAGAAACCAAACACACTGTAATCTCCTCAGCCCAGCCCGTTGGGGGCCAGCTTTCAACAGCTGAGACAACACCACCCAAGGCTGAGGCCACAGAGACCCAGCCAAGGCACAGGGATTGGGGGTTGCTATTAGAGGGGGGATCACAAAGGAGTTCTAGGGGGTAGGCCGGCCTGGGCAACTCAGCTGCATGGGTCCTCGCCACCCTCCCCCTGGCTGCACAGAGCAGCAGAGGAAGAAGAGGCAGGCTAGGGTTGCTTGGCTGGAAGAGCCCCTCTCCGTCTCCCCTGTCTTGGGTGGTGGGTAGGGGGCTGCACTGTTTATAGCACCACAGGCTTGGTTTGGGTCCAGGGCTCTTGGAGGAGAGGCGGCTGGTGTGCTCACACCCTGCTGCTTTGATCCTCCTCAAGTCCCTGATCCCAGGCTCTCTGTTCAACCTTGGCACCAGCCCTTCGGGGCACTGAAATTCCTGGGTTCTATTTTCACCTTGTAGCACTGGGAAGTATTCCAGAAGGTGACAGAAGTCTTCATCCTGGTGCCTGCTCTGCTGGGGCTTAAGGGGAACCTGGAAATGACCCTGGCATCGAGGCTGTCTACTGCCGTGAGTGTCCTGGCAGGGAGGAGTGGGGCACACAGACACTGGGCAGTGCACACCAGAGATGAGGAGATCATCACAGGCCTTTCTTTCCTGCCCAGGCCTGGAGTATGGGGCTAGGGTGGGAACGTGTAGGGAGACCCCAGGCTGGGCAGGAGCTCCCTGCCCAGAGGGGTTCCCAGGCTCGGTTTCTGGATGTCCCAGCCATCCCTGGACTCTTGCCCCACCCCTGCTGTGCAGCCCACCTCGTGCCTGTTTGTGCAGCTTTGATAGGCGAGCACCATGCTGATCCCTCCACCTGCACAGATGGGGGCCTCCTCTGATCTCCAGCCCTGCTCTGCAGCTGGGCAGGAGCAGAGCCAGGCCTTCCAGCCCTGCTCCCCTCCCAGCCCTTTTCCCCATAGCAGCTTGCTCTTTAAGGGAATAGGTGGGGAGGGGCTGCCGATCACTCCCCCTCCTGCAGCACCTTAGATCAGCCATGATGGTTCAGAGACTGAACCAGATACAGGGCCATGGAGTGGGAGGCAGGAGGCACTGAAACTCTGGAGGCCAGGGGAGCCAGGTGGCAGGGAGGTCCCTGCATGGCCGCAGTCTCGAGAAGGCAGCAGAGTGAGTGGCAGCCAGTCGAGCCCACCGCGACCTGCCCTGCTACCTTCTGGCTCCTGTTGCCGCCTCCCGCCTTCCCAAACATTCCTGCAGCTTCAGTCCTGCCCCGGCACCTGACCTTTCCTTCCCTAGAATAGCAAGCTGGCTTCAGAGCCAGGGACTGGGCCATTCTGACCCAGGCAGGAGCGGGCAGATGAGTGGAGCAGAGGATGGAATCCTCCTCTGTCCTGAGAGCAGGGGAAGCTGTCTTAGGAGCCCTCTTCCTGCCTCCATCCAACTGCAGGAGCTCAGGCTCTTGCGCTCCTTCCCTCTCACCCTAGTGCCCCGTCCTGCTTCACTTGCCCAGGGGATCATGTCCTGGTCCCAGAGTCTTAGGCTATGTGCTCTGCCCCCTGATCCCAGCAGGGTGCACACAGATGGAGCTGCAGGCCTTTTCAGCCTGAAACTCCAGCTCCTTGCCTTCTCTCTCCCAGGCCAACATCGGGCACATGGACACACCCAAGGAGCTCTGGCGGATGATCACCGGGAACATGGCCCTCATCCAGGTAGGAGAGCAGGGCCAGAAAGGGTGGGCTCGGCTTCCTCTTGAGCCAGGAATCCGAGAGGCTTGGGTCAGCCCCAGCCAACTTACGAGGGAAGCTCCAGCATCCTGCTGAGCTGGCTTCTCCCCAAGCAGCTTGAGGGGGTAACCAGGTTTCCCTGAAAAACAGCCAAGATGGGGAAGGACCAGCATCTCCCATGTCAGTCCTGGGCTCCCAGTGGCACAGGGGCTTGAGTGCCCACAGACCAGGCTCAGTAGCAGACTCGGGAGTGCTAGAGTATCCTCGGCCACTGCGCTCCCACCTCCCCGTGAGGCCACACTGATTCTGCACTGGGAGTCTTCTTGAGTCCTGGGCCTGTCTCTGCACTGAAGTCTCAGGCTGTGTTGCCCCTCACCCCTGTCCCCAGAGGAACACTCGTTTAGCCAGTAACATCCTGGGCTCCTGCAGGCTGCACTGTCCCCAGTACAAGCGTCTGGTGTGAAGCTAAATAAATAAAGACATCATTCCATCCCCGGAGGACTGGGCGGTCCAGCCTGGGGCTGCTGAGGGCCAGGAAGAGGCCTGGCTGCATGCTCAGTGACCTCAGCTACGAAGCATGTGTATCCCGGGGCTCCGCGTTCCCACTCCCTCCTCAGGTGCAGGCCACAGTGGTGGGCTTCCTGGCATCCATCGCAGCTGTCATCTTTGGCTGGATCCCTGACGGCCACTTCAGTATCCCGCACGCCTTCCTGCTCTGTGCCAGCAGCGTGGCCACGGCCTTCATTGCCTCCCTGGTCCTGGGTAAGGAAGGGAAGGGGGCGGGCAGGGGAATGAGGAGAGCTAACCCAGAGCTGTTGCCTGGGCCTGGCCCCTCCATCTCCTCGTTCGTCAATACCGCTTTATCTCTACTCTCCCTGCCCGGGCCCTCCCCAGGTATGATCATGATCGGAGTCATCATTGGCTCTCGCAAGATTGGAATCAACCCAGACAATGTGGCCACGCCCATTGCTGCCAGCCTGGGTGACCTCATCACCTTGGCACTGCTCTCAGGCATCAGCTGGGGACTCTACCTGGAGCAAGGTGAGGCTGAGGCCACCGAGGGTGTGACCAGGGTGGACACCCCGATGGGATTGGGAAAGGTGGTAGCGAGTTTGCAAGTGTGTGGGGATTTCTTCTATGTTCTTAACTATTTGGTTGGGGCATAGTTTATAATAGCTCCTGACCTCAGAGAGATGAAGCTAAGTACTTACCTCAACTTCATTTTGGCAGCTGGAGGAGGGGAGGAGGAATAGATTCCTGCATGGTCCTGTGGATTCTCAATTCCCTAGGAGGGGTAAGGTGGAGAGGGGAAAGGAAAGGAACGGAAGGCTGGAAGCAGCTTGCAAAATGAAGAAGGGAGGGGAAGATAGTGATTTCTGGGGGTCAAAGCAAGAAACTTAGGCTCTGATCTCTGCCCCAAAGTCCCATGCCTGGGGTGCTTTGGACCCTGGTCTCCTCATCTTCACCCTGGAAAGGGCTGGCCCCACCTACCTGCTGGGCTTGCAGTGAGGATCCAATGATGTAATATATTTACAGGCATTTCGTGTGGTATTGCTGGTGATCTCTTGCAACATTTGCAGGCTGAAGAAGGGGAGGCTGAGAGCAGGGAGCCCCCGCACTCACCTCCCGCTTATCGCCGTCCCTCTCAGATAACTGGCAATACATCTACCCCCTGGTGTGCACCTTCTTCGTGGCCCTGCTGCCTGTCTGGGTGATCCTGGCCCGACGGAGCCCAGCCACAAGGGAGGTGCTGTACTCGGGCTGGGAGCCTGTCATCATTGCCATGGCCATCAGCAGGTACACGCCCCATCCTCCTCCCACCCTGCCACAGACTCCCTTTTAAGCCCTAACAGGGAGTGTAGTGCAGACCCTAAAATGTCTTCGGTAGTGTATTAGTCACGTCTTTCTCTTGCAAGTAACAGAAGCCATCCAAAAGGGGTTTCAGTGAAAAGCAGAATGCACTGGTTTGGGTACCTAAAGGACACAGCTGTACTCAGGGGCATGAATGATATCCTCAGGGCCCCAGGGTGCTCCATCTCTCAGCTCTGCTTTTCTTGGTGCTGGCCTGCAGTTCAAGGTTTATACTCTCTTACTCTTCCTAATTCCAGCGGGAAGAGAGATTCTTCTCAACGGTCCCACAAAGTCCAGTTATAGATCTTACTGGCTCTCATCCAGCCGCATCGCATGGCTCTCTGTGAACCAATCACTGTGACCGTGGGGATGGGATGAGTGTCCAGTTGGATGGGCCCGGGGCCGAGCCATCATTGTCTCCTGAATCACAGTGGCTGGATCTGGGCAAGGTGGTTCCCTGAGGAAGAGCCCACCAGGGCTGTTACCAGAAGAAGTTGATACTGGGCAGGCAGAATAACAGATCCTCATAGGCAGATTGCCCTGTGGGCAGCTCCTCTAGCCCACTTTGGGGGTGGGTACAGGAGGCGGCTGCCTGACCAGGCCCCACCAGCTTGCTCTGGGGCCACTATGCCAAGTCAGGATGTTATGAGCAGCAGCTGGTTCTGGCGAAGGAGGTGAGGACAGGAAGATTAGGGACTCCTGCGAGCCACCTTGCTTCCTTTCCTCCCCAAGGCCAGAGGGACCTGTACCTCTCACCCTGGGGACCAGGACAGAACCCTTGTTCAGTGGTCTCTATGTCACTTTGCCTTTGCATCTGTGTAGTGTGGGAGGCCTCATCTTGGACAAGACTGTCTCAGACCCCAACTTCGCAGGGATGGCTGTCTTCACACCTGTGATTAATGGTGAGACCTTGTCACCAGCTACCGGGGAAAAGGAGACGGGCAGAAGAGAGGACTCAGAGGGCTTTGTATCAGTCAGGGTTCCAGGAGGCAAGAGAAGCCAGCAGATAGTTCAGGACTTTAGTAAAGGGGCTTTCACATGGTGGGGCCAAAGTAGAAGGAACCAGAGATCAGTAACAACAGGAAGCCCTAGTCCTCAGGGGTCAAGGGGAGGAAATAGAGTTACAGGAGCCCCAGGATAGCCTGTCGTTGCCCCATAGTGGCTCCACTACTGCCAAAAAGCAGGGAGGGATCAGGAGAGAAATACCTGAATCTCTCTCCTTGCACCCTCTCTGGCTGCCTCCTGGGCCCTCCGTTGAATAAACCCAATTAGAAGCAGCCAGCAAGGGAGCCTGGGTGAAGCTGTCTGTAGAAGTCGGCCTCCCAGGGCTCCAAGCACAGCTGAGAAGAGCAGTGAATAGGCTGGGGGTGGGAGGGCAAACCACAACAAGCGTAGGTCCTGGGAGAGGAGCCAGAGTCCAGGGTTCAGAGCTCAAACCCGATGCTTGGAATTGGTTACTGGAACCAGTGCGTGAGCTTTGGGTACCTGCGTTTCTCAGAGCTTTGGAGAGGGGCTGAGGCAAGGCAAGTCCTCGTCCCTTAGGCGGCGTGGGGCTGGAGGTGCCCACTGAGCACCGGTGGAGAAGTCGGGATCCCTAAGTGTGCACATCTTCCTGGGTCCCTTCGTGCACTCTCAGCCACCCCCAGGCACATGGGACTGCCACATCTCCATAGAGGGGGCGATAAGAGGACAGGAAGTAGGGGCGGTGGGAGTATTCTTTGTCTTCCTTCTTAGTGTCTCACTCTTCCAGAGACCGGTGACTGGGAATCGCCCTCCTCAGTCTTCCCTCCCCCATGTCTAAGCCCGTATGTGTCTCTGCAGGTGTTGGGGGCAATCTGGTGGCCGTGCAGGCCAGCCGAATCTCCACCTTCCTCCACATGAATGGGATGCCAGGGGAGAACTCTGAGCAAGCCCCGCGCCGCTGCCCCAGTCCTTGTACCACCTTCTTCAGTCCTGGTAATGAGAGGGTTCCGGCCTCCTAGGCACATTTCAGCCCTGGAGGGAGGGGGCTGACAGTCAGTGAACTTGGCTTGAGAACAGCTGGGGCCTGGATATGCAGGTTCTCCTTCTCTGCTGGGCCACACCAGCTGTCTGGAGGGCAGAGCCCAGGCAGGAAAGCTATCCTCTCCTGGGACGCGCTGGGGGCTGGGGACCATGGGGTGGAGAGAGACAGTGGTCTGCTGCGCTGGAGTATAGAGTGGTACCATCTGGTTTGAAAGGCTCTGTGGCGTCAGGCCTCCTCCTCACACCCTCTCACCCCGCCCCACCCCACCTGCCCTGTCCCAGATGTGAATTCTCGATCGGCCCGGGTCCTCTTCCTCCTCGTGGTTCCAGGACACCTGGTGTTCCTCTACACCATCAGCTGCATGCAGGGCGGGCACACCACTCTCACACTCATCTTCATCGTCTTCTACATGACAGCTGCACTGCTCCAGGTACAGAGGGCAGGGGCACGGGGAGGGCTAGGGCTGCCTGCAGCAATGGGACGGGAGGCCCAGGAGTGGCTCACCAGACGCTCTGCCACTTCTTTCTCTGTGGCAGGTTGGCGAGCAGACGCTGGGCAGGGGCTCTGGAGGTAGTTCCAGCAGAGTCAGTCCCATGCTGTGTGACTTGGGCCCAGTTGTTTTACCTCTCTGAGCTTCTGTTATATATGTGAGTTTGTGAGCAAGGAATGGGCCAGAGGTAGTGGCTTTCAGGTGTTTGTAGGGTCCCGAGCAGGGGGGCCTTGAGTGTTCCCCGCCTGGCCTGGCCACGGAGCTCCAGTTGGTTGGCTCTGTTTGCCTGCTCAGTTTCCTCAGGAAATTTCATTTGAATCAAGGGTTTCACAGTTCGAAAACGTGGCAAAACACTGCACCAGATCATCTGTGGGGTCCTGTTCGGCCTTGCCATTCTGTAATACTGTCATGTTCACTCTCTTGTAGTGTTACTGCATTTTTTCAGCTTTTTATTTTTAAATAATTATATATTCACAAGGAGTTGCAAAAGAGAAAAAGATCCCATGTGCTTCTCACCCAGTTTCTCCCAGTGGTACCATCTTGTATCACTGTAGTACAATATCCCAACGAGGAACTCAGCATTGGTACTTATGACAGGTTGCACCATTGTACACGTACTCGTGTGTGTGTGGACGTGCATGTGTATGCACATGCATATATGTTTAATTCTATGCAGTTTTGTCATGTAGAGATTCATGAAACCACCAAAGTCATGGTAAAAGAATGTCCCAACACCACAAGGCTCCCTTATGCTGCCCCCTTCCTAGCCATATTCATCCTGGTAATTACGTTTTCAAGATTTTTGAAGGATTCATAGTGAAAGCCTTTTCTGCCCTCTCCCCTGCCATCCAGGTCTCCTCACAGGCTATTGTGTTCCCCATTTTTTATATATTTTTCAAGCTTCTTTTACATGTATACAAGCATATGTAGATATTTTTCTTATCTTCTTTTTATAGTACACACATGTAGCATACGATCCATATTCTCCACACCCTGCTTTCTTCACATAATAGTTTATCTTAGAGGTCATTCCATGTCAAGACAGAAAGTTGGGGTTTTTGTGATTTTTTTTTTAATAGCTGCATTTTATTATACAGGTGTCCCGTAATGTCATTTAAGGAGTCCCTACTGTTATACACGTATCCCTCCAACCCCTTGTCCCCATTCTGTTTCTCCACAACAGCTACCTAAAGCCACATTCCCTAGCAAGTTGGGGCAAAGTGCACTTGGTGGGGAAGGGAAGGAGGCGGGTTTGCTGAGGCTCTGTGGCTGGAAGTTAGCTCCAGGTCTCTGTTGGGAAGGAGGAGCCTTGGCCCCGTTACCCATTACGAGCCTGCTGGGGACACGCTCACCTCTGCTCTCTTCTCTCGGCCTGGGAAGAGCCAGAACCTAGCACTTGATCCCCTGTAAAGGTTGTTTCTGATGCCTTCGCTGCCTCTCCCCTGCCACGTGTCCGAGGCCTGCTCAGGAGGCTGGAATGTGGGGACAGCTGCTGTCCTGAAGTCCTCCTGGCCACACTCTTTATTTGGGATTCCTCTGAAGCTGCTGGAAAGGGTGTGAAGTTATGGGGGGCTGGCCCTCACCCATGGCCAGGGCCGAGCCATGGGAGTACAAGGCAGCTGTGTGCGGGGCAAGGGGGAATGCGAAGGGATATTAAAACCGTAACCTCTGGCTTCCTTGGAGAAAAAACAGGAAGACAATGAAGGTTTCCTAAAAATAGGTACTAATTCTGACTTCTGGAACCCCAAGATACAGGTCTCTGGTTCCTGTATCTGAGTCCCTCAGGGCAGAATTTACATACCACGGTATTTGTAAAGTACAGACCCGATTAAAACCTCCCAAGTGACTGTGTGGGAACTTTCCTGGTAGAGGCCGTTTCATTCTCATGCAGATGCAGTCATTTAGGGAGCCCAATGCCAGGAACCGTTCAGTGTACACAGGAGACGCAAGCCTGCCCACTCCCATAGTATTCTAGATCAAGCGCATTTCCAACATGCCAAGTGCATGTGAATCTTGTCAACATGGAGAGTCTGATTTAGGAGATTTAAGATTTAAAAGCGGGGCCTGAGAGTCTGCATTCCTAACAAGCTCCCAGCTGTTATTGATGCTACTGGTCCTGGGCCCACTATCAAGGTTCTAATTTACATCATTCTTAACGTGTAGTAACGGAAGAACATAGACAAATTAAAGCAGCAGATAATGCAGAATGTCTTCCGAACTGATAAGCATTATCTGCTTTATATTTAGCTGACTTACTCATAATTCTTTTTTGCTAGGACTAATGTTAAAATAAACTTGCATTCTTTGAGCCCAAACAGCAGAATGGAAAGGGTCAGGAGGAAGCCAGCTTGGGCTAACCAACTGTTACTCAGACAACGGTGCCAGCAGCAGCCTCAAACACTGTCCTCATCCCAGGCTGCTCTGAGGAGAAATTCCTGTCTGAAAAACACACTTAACCGCCAGCCCCCTGCCAGGCTCCCGGAGAGGCCGACATGGCAGGAACTGCAGTGACCCGAGAACAGAATGACCCAGAATTAGAGGCAAGAGGGCTGAATTCCTGCAAAAGGTACAATTTAGATTAGGAAGCCCCTTGATTGGTAAATTTGGGAGCAGAAAATAATGCTGATGTGAGAGACCCCAGGGAGTAGCGGCCTCTTCCTTCCCAAAGGGCTTGGGTCATGCCTGTTACACCACCAGACATGCTCAAGGTGGTAACTGGGGGGTGAGGAACACAGCAGGTTGCCGGGTTGCCAAGCCTTGTGATCCAGTGAATGAGTCTGATCGCATGGCCTCTGGCTCCCCCTGGAGAGAGCAGATGGCTGTAGGCCCTTCTGTCTCTCCAGGTGCTGATTCTCCTGTACATCGCAGACTGGATGGTGCACTGGATGTGGGGCCGAGGCCTGGACCCAGACAACTTTTCCATCCCGTACTTGACAGCTCTGGGGGACCTGCTTGGCACTGGGCTTCTAGCACTCAGCTTCCACATCCTCTGGCTCATTGGGGACCGAGACTCAGATGTGGGGGACTAGCCTGGTCACTCAACCTTCTCCCTATTCCTCTGCACTTTCTCTTTGAATTGTTTCTTTTGTTCCCCTTTCCTCCCCGCCCCTCCACACTCCCTCCTCTTTCTAAGACTTCACTTTGATACCGAATTCTCATTATTTTCAATGGGAATTTTTATACATTGAGCCAGGTTTGTATAGCAAGCATTCAGGCCGGACAGATGAGATACTCAGTACAAGCAGATTTTTGAGACAATCACCGAGTGCAGTTTCACGGCGCCTCCAGGTGGGGTGGACTGGGGCAGAGGTTTGCACCTGGGACCTGGGGCTATTTGGTTTAGCTGTAGCAAACTAGGTCTTGGCCCTAATGAGAAACACTTCGTGAGTGGGTTCTGGTTTTTTGGTTTTCTTTTCTTTTTTCTTTTTGGTTGAACAGAGAGATAAATGTGACTCCCCTACCCCACCCTCATACATAGACTTTTTCTAGAAATGGACCAACTTCAGAGCACCTGGCAGGAGACAGCTGCTCCTGGCCCCATGTAGTCCTAGCCCTATTCCCTGCCCTCTGGACCTAGGCCCTTCTGCTGTCACAGAGAGTGAGAGGGACTGACTATTCAGATTGTTCATATGCCGCTTCCCCACTTCTCTGACAAACACCACCACCCCTCCCGTTGATCGTCTCCCAGTTCATTGCCACGTCCAGGAAGAAATGAGCAGTGGCCTGGCCTCTCTGTGGACCCACGTCCACCCATAGTTTTGCCAAGATCTGCCTCCTCCTTGGGCCCAGAGGACTTTATCTCTGTTCAGTCTTCATCTCAAGTTCTCTCTAAGCACTACTTTCCCCAGAGCTTGTCAGGTAGGTTCCGCGATTAGAGGTGGGGAATGGGCGTAGGAGAATGTTTGGGAGGTTGAAGTCTCCCAAACCAGGTGTTTTCACTGTTGCTCTTTCTCCTGAGGACATAATCACATGGTCACCTGAGACACTGTCACGTCCTAAAATCACTCATTCTTACTTATGTCACAGAGGTCAGTTTTCCTCTCTCTCAGCTCCTGCCCACATTCCTCATTCAGTCAGCCACCAGCAAAGACAGGGCCTTCCCAAGGGGAGCTCTTCTGCAGGCACAGTCTGAAACACACATTGAGCAATATTTATTGAGTGCCTACTACTGACTGGCCAGTGATAAGGGAAACAGCTCTACCCTCACCTCGGTCCCAGATGCCAAGGTCACATGCCCCTTTCAATCTGGCAGAGCAAGTTTCCTCACCAGATTTGCATCTGTATCACCCAGCCAGGTTCGCCCTAGACCTCCCTCCTAGAGCCCACCTCTCTCTGTGCATCTGACTGCAGCTAGAGCCCCCAGCCCCACTGCAGAAGCAGTGTTCATTTCCCCCAACCACCCTCCTCGCCTTGCCTTCCCCCACCTCTCCTCACCAGCCACCCCAAAGAGGATTTGGAACCAGGAGGCTGGACGTGAACCAGCTGCTTCCACATTTCACTGCCTGGCACAAGACGGGGAGAGTGTGAGAGCCTCCACATCTTCCTCCCACGTTACTCTTAGCACATGGGAAATCTGTCCACGCTCATCTGTGTGCAAATCTTGGCATTTGGGTGCAGGTTTTTCTCACCTCTCTGTCTGCATCCTCCAGCTTTTATCCTCCCCCCTGTAGACTAATGGGCCTGCCTCCGAGAGAAGGCTAGGCAGTGACCCTGTCTCTTACCAACACCTCACCTCATCCCAAGAACTTGCCCGGTACCTCCAGAGGCTGTCTTTCCTCTCTCTCCATGTTCACCAGGCTGCCTTCTGGCGTGTAGACCCTTAGAATCAGAAGGAATCAGAGGATTACCTAGTTGGAGTTGTGTTCAGCAGCTAATTAACACCAGCCTGGGCTTGTTTCTGCTCCTCCCTCAGGCCTTCTTTCAGCTTGTCCTTCACCTCCAAACACATTTGCACACAGGCTCTTCCTGTACAGGCACCAAAACCGACTCCTCTGCCCCTGAGACCACACGCTGTGATCTCCAATCACGCTGCCCATCACTCACCTCTGGAGTTCAGCCAGGCTGCCCTGGAGGCTCTGGAGTGTCCTCCTTGGCTGAAAAGGCAGGAAGGTAGGCATGCCCCAAACTCTGAGCATGTGAGCAGAGGGAAGACTGGGGTGAGAGGGAAAGAAAACAAAGGTGACTTTCATGGAGGATACATTTCTTTTCCCCTGATTGCACAAACTGCATGTACTTTTGGCCGGGCTGCAAGGAGTGACATTGGTTGACTCTTGTATCCCTAAAAAGTTACAGAACTCTGTCTTAAGAGAATTATTTATAGTTCCTATAACTGAATTGACAAATGTCAACGTAACTGATAAATTATATTTGGTAAAATAAAAAGGACGTTTATTTAGGTGGTTGGTGGCTCCTGTGTGTCTCATCAAAAAGTAGCTTCAGCTG
Organism: Smutsia gigantea; assembly: GCA_032199065.1. Taxonomy (NCBI): domain Eukaryota; kingdom Metazoa; phylum Chordata; class Mammalia; order Pholidota; family Manidae; genus Smutsia; species Smutsia gigantea. The sequence continues at coordinate 4,569 of JAVSCE010018427.1, read as the reverse complement.
TTTTAGGCCCCCCCCCCGGTGTCCCACCCCCTCCTCACTCAGAAGTGAAAAGGGGCCAAATTGCAACAAGAAATGAAAAATCTCTTAACTATGGAGATGTGTGATAGAAAACACACCTCAGTCATTTATTGGGAAACCCTCAGTGGTGCTCTGGGACCTAGTCCAGAAGCCAATTCGGCGTCCTTGCTCTCCACGCACGGACTCAGCCTCGGTTGCAGCATTTTGGTAAAGCTGCAAGCATCTATGGGTTAAGATTCCCTCCCTGCAGAGGCTTGCAGTCTGGTTGGGTCAAAATAATAAAAGCTCGTATTTGTTGAGAATTTATTACAGACCTTCACTATGCTTAACCCTGTAACCTCTGAGAAATTTACAGTTGCCCACAAAGGGTCTGGAGTCAGACAGTCCTGGATACAAATCCCAGCTCTTCTGCTTGTCTTTGTATGACCTTGGACAAATCATTTGCCCTTTCTGAGCTTCAGTTTTTCATATACTGACATATGTACTCATACTTATTTCCTAGTGTTGGGAGACGTCAAAATAATGCATATAAAACACTAAGCACCTACGAAACCCCAAAATGCTAGTCATTATTGAAGTGGGAGGGAGATAATGCTCAGCAATGTCAACGGGTAGGCAGTGTCAATGCACTGATCTCGAGGGTAAATCCAGGATGGCTGTGGGAGCAGGCAGACGGAAAGGACACCTAACCAAGTTTTGAAGGTCAGGTAAGTCGGAGGAAACCTAGAAGAACAGGAGTTAGCAGAAAGTGGGAGGGGAAAGCCATCCTGTAGAGGAAATAGTAAGGTAAGCAGGGATGTGAGTCTGGTGCTTTTGGGAACTAGAAATACTTCCATATGACCGGAATTTGGAGGGCATCGGGTGACTGAGACACACACACACGTGTTCATGACAAAGCAGTTTTTTTGAGATGGCAGATATGGAAGGGCAGAGTCACAATGCAGCCCCACCTAGGTCTGTCTGACTTCAGAGCCTATGCTGGGAACTATTGCCCACCGAGGACACAGCCCCAACGGAATGGATGACAATATTATACAGCATATACTGAAGGCTGAGCATTATCTCAATAATCACTTTTTTTTTCAGTTTTAATGAAGTATGACAAATAAAATTGTAAGATATTTAAAGTGTACCATGTGATGATTTGATATGTGTATACACTGTGAAAGGATTTTCCCCATTGCATTATCAACACATCCATCACCTCACCTATTTACCCTTCTTTGTTGAGAACATTTAAGAAATCAGCCTTTTATAACACGCCTGGGCACCAGAACCAACTCTTCAAAGCAGCAGTATATTAATAATGCTATTAAGGATTAATGGAAAGAATAAGTGTTAATTATGATTTGTATAATGTTTTAATGTATAGTGTATTATGCTATGTAGTATATTTTTAAATAATCACCTAATTTAAAACTTCAATATTATCTCTGATAACTGCAAAATAGATACCACCATTTTACAGTGGAGAAACTGAAGCTCAGAAGGGTTCAGTGCCCTGCCCGAGGTCATACATTCACAGCCAGGTTTCTCTCAGCCCAGTGCCTTGGAGCCAGATGAAACAGCTGTCCAAGGTGCCTCTGTATAAAATAGAACACAAAAATACTGTTGAAATTATCAGAAATATGGTGCCTGTTCTCTCAGTTTTGCTCCTGAGACAACTTACCATCATGCAAAATGTTCACTGGGTACTGAAATAGAAAATATCCTCCAGGGGACATTTAAAAACATGCATTCCAGGCGCCAGCCTACCCCTGCTGATATTTTTGCAACATAATTACAGGCAATACCAACAACCCTGAGATCAGCCAGCTGACATCTGAAATCCTCCTGTTCTCCTTCAGCTAAAATTCAGAAACTGCATAATGCACACTATAGTGCTGTTTGCCGCACTCTATTTTATTACATTATCTAGATAAAATCTTTTAATATGGCCTCCAAGAAATGTCTGGTTTGGGAAATTAAAAATAAAAAAACTAGAACAAAAAATTGTAGAAAAGTAAGGCCACTTTGGCCAGCCAGAAAATGATTTTTAAACATAATTTGAAAGACTTGATGTCTATATTCATTATTTTGGACATTATAGCAATTATCTTCTCTTAGTTCCTATCAAAAAAATGATGAACAAATAGCAGTGCTTTAAGGGAGCTCCAAATTATGGGCGGTCATGGACACCTATGCCTTTGTCTGCCATGACTCTGCAACAGACTGTCACAATTGTGACTTTATACATCACCAGGTTGCTGGTTACCTCACAGATTGTTCAGAAATGAAGTATTTGGTTTTTAGGGGTATAGAAGTCTGTGGAAAGCATTAAGAGAATAAGTGACCCATCCCAAGTGTCAAATATGGAATATTATGTAAGATCTCATGATTGCCAGGCCAAACTGCCTTTGATAAGGGTTCAGGAAGGCGAGAGGGGAAGATGTCACCATCGCCCACAGTAATCTTGTGGGAGCCACTCCCAAGCCGGGAGCGCAGCCACCGACCCATCTCCCTTGTAACTCCCACGGTATGGAGGACACAATGATGCATCATTTGCCCTCCCATGCTTCGACGTTTTGTATCTCTTGCTTTGCCTAGCATCTAGGTTATCATTTTTCCTATATCAGGGTCAAAGCTGGCAGTCAGAATCCTCTGGGATGCCCACAGGTGTCACTACAATTCTCCCACTCCTCCAATCCAGCACAGCTACCAGGTTGCCTTCTTCAATCATGGCAGATGCTTATTTCTTTACCTCAATAAGAGTCCTGATGTCCAGCCAGAATGAGGGAACTCAGAAAAATGAGGATGCTATACTCTTCTGAGAAGTCTCTCTAGTCTCTTCACATAGCTTAAATTTAAAAGTATTAACAATTAAGTACAAGCTTTCGAGGTAGACGTCATACATTTGGATCCCAGCTCTCTCAGCTTATGGCCATAATTGCCCTCTTTGGGTCCCCAATTGTCCCCTTTGTAGAATGGGACAATAATTATTTTCTGTGGTCCTGCTTGCTGGGTGTACAGAAGATTCAACAAATAGAAGGTTTAATATTACCTAATGGCAACTGAATTGCTGGCAGTACTAAAATAAGGGGAGAAATAACTCAAAAAATAAGAATTTGGGATGATTTGAAGAAACTAGTGAATCAAGAAGTTAATGGATAATGGACCCAGACCTACACTGGATCTTACTCATCAGTGACTCGGGTGCAGCTGAAGTCGGACGAAACTGCGGTGAAGAGGACCAGCCGACTTCACAGCAAGGTCTCCATCAGGTGAACACACATAGCTCTGAGCCTGGCTTCATCCTTAGAGGCTCAGAAACTCAATCCCATCCAGAAATCACCTCAAGGAGGCTGACAGACCCACAAACTCACAGAGGCCTGTGCATAAGACCAGATGGTCAGTGGTCCCGACAGGCACGTTTGCCTGACCAGCACATTCACTCCCTGGAAGCAAGCTCCACGGGAAGGCAGGTGATCTGCAGGTCCCTAGGCTGTTTGGAATCCTAAAGGAAAGTTAGTTTTATAATTGAATATATAATGACATCAAGTCTTATTAGTCAGCTGTATGAGTCTCCACAACAGGGAAACCTGCCAGCCAGCCAGATAGTCCCTTAAGACTCTGGTCTCCACCAGAGCCCAAAGAGGCATGGCCAGTACTGTCTCTCTCCTTCTTCGCCTCTAAGGCTGACCAACTTCCTTCACATGAACACATGCCTTCCCTAGATGTGTTTACACCTTCATCCAATCTGGTCTCCTGCCTGGGAACCTCTCATTATATTTTGACTTTAGAGTTTAGCGCTGAGAGGTGGGAGGATACTGGCACCTGCACGTTCTTGGTGGAGGGGTGGGGGTGTCAGTAGGTAACAAAGGATGGCCTATAGGTACAACAATCTCCGCCTTCCTCACCTGGTACAGAGTTAAAAGGACATAGAAAAACAGAATAGAATCTTCTGTGTGGGAAGACAGCATCCTCATTCTACTGCTGTAACTTTCCTAGTGCCATTCTGCCAGTGGGGAGCACACACTCAGTTCTTTATACACAGTTTCCCCTCTAACATGTACCCTTTGGCTATCTTCTTTCCCTGGTCCTCATTTGGAGTGGAAGGAGGCAAATGCGTCAATAAGAGCAGTAAAAACTATGAGTTTAATGTTTTTCTTCGATACTCCAAGCTGAAAGCTAGCCCCAGACTCTTGGGCATAAGTCCACAAAAGAGTGGTTGGCAAGTTGCTCTTTGAGTCTGCCAGCCTCTCTCTCTAGAGGGTTTCCTAGGGCACCTGGCTGTGGAGTCTTCTGGCTGAATGCTTAGCTGGGTCAAAGCCATCTCACCAAGGCGCTTCCTGTGCCCAAAGCAGTCTTGATTATCTAAATGAGTCTGGAGTTTGGGGCTGAGGGATAGCTAGAGCCCCATGGCCTCACACTTCTCTGGCTCCATCCCTCTGCTCCATGCTGCAGAGCCACTTGCCATGGCACTTGAGTCTCCATTTCATGTTACAAAGCATTTTTCTGCTCTGTTCCTAGCACAGTGGTAGAGGCTTTGGACATTATATAAACTCTTTCTCT
>JAVSCE010018425.1:0-15125 GCA_032199065.1 Smutsia gigantea | reverse complement strand
GTTGTCCTCCTTGGGTCCCTTTTGTTGGGAGATGTATTAGCTTCGGTGGACTGCGAGACTACTTCCTTCCCCAGCGAGGGAAATTTTTCAGCAATTATTTCTTCAAAGACACTTTCTATCCCTTTTTCTTTCTCTTCTTCCTCTGGTACTCCTATAATGCGAATATTGTTCCGTTTGGATTGGTCACACAGTTCTCTTAATATTCTTACATTCCTAGAAATCCTTTTCTCTCTCTCTGCCTCAGCTGCTCTGTACTCCTGTTCTCTGTTTTCTATTCCATTAACAGTCTCTTGCATCTCATCCATTCTGCTGTTAAGCCCGTCGATTGCTTGTCTGATTTCTGCATTGTCTTTTCTCAGTTCCCTCACTTCGTCCCTCAGCTCTTGCACATTTCTCTGTAGATCCATCAGCATGGTTATGACTTTTATTCTGAATTCTTTTTCAGGAAGACTGTGCATTTCCATCCCTTCAGACTCCCTCTCTGGGGTTGTCTGGTTGATTTTGGTCTGAACCATCTTCCTCTGTCTTTTCATGACTATAGAATTGGTCACTGATAGTTGCCACGTATGTCAGCTGGGCTCTTTAAGACTTTAAAAAGAGAAGAAAAAAAGAGAAAAAAAAAGAAAAAAAAGAAGAAAGAAAGAAAGAATAAACAAAAACAAAACAAAAAACAACAACAACAAAAAAATGCCGACTGAACGTAGATTCTGTGGGAATGCTGTAGGTGGCGCTATTGCCCCACTATTCCACAGCTGTGGCTGCGCCGCTCCGCAGGGCCCTTTATTGCTCTGGCAGGGGTGGGAACGACTAGGAGGCTGTTGATCGCAGTGAGAAGTGTAAGTATGGCTACGCTTCCTCAGTCGCCAGCTAAGGCGTCTGAAACTCCCCAGGACTCGCAGCCTGCTGGGCTGAGTGTGCTGGGGCGATCCGGCTCCTCCGCTGGGCTCCTGTCTCTTTAAGACCGCTGAAGAAAGCGCGCGCGTTTTTTTTTTTTCCTTCCCGGGAGCCGGCTGCAAGCACCCTGGCCCGTTCCCCGCTCAGATCCTGCCCCTCTGTCTCTCCAATCTCCGCTGCACTGCGCAATGTGGGTCAGCGCTCCCCGCGCAGATCCCCGGGGCTGGCTACTTCGCGGGGTGTGCTTCCACTCCCTCCCGGCTCTGAATCCTCTCCTCCCGCCGGTGCGCTGGGGTGGGGGAGGGCTCGGGTCCCGCCGGGTCGCGGCTCCGTGTCTTACCCGCCTCTTGGGGTGCCGAGTCCTCTCGGGTGTAGCTGCACGCTGTGCGCTTTCCTGTGTATTCTCGTCTCTCTTTTAGGAATAGATGTATTTGCTGTGTTTTCGTAGATAAATATAGTGTTGGGAGGAGATTTCTGCCGCCCTGCTCACACCGCCATCTTCCCGGAAGTCAAACTTGTTCATTTTTTAATACATAAATTATACCTCACTAAAGTGTTGTTAGGATAAAGAGCTGGAGGAAGGTGACAATGGACATTTGTGTGATTTCTGAAGGTGAGTACAAGACGCATTCATGGATGCTAAAAGTTGATAACATTTATTCTTTATTAAATCCAGTTTTACTCTGGAACTTTTTTATTTCCTTTTACTCTATCACTAGTACTCATTTCACCTAAGTAGTTCCATTTCCGGAATCAAAATAGAACCAAGACAAGAAGAGAGAAGAAAAAATTGTAAGGTAATATGATAAAGATAGAAATAGACTTAATTACTTATTGAAGAAGCCTGTAATAGAATTAACTAAATTGGAGGTAGTGACAAGTACAGGAAAAGAAGTATTTCTCCAGAGGAAAGGCAGGATAACTTGGAGTAAATCTGTAGAGAGAAAGGTAAGCTGAGAGCATTAATCAGCTGTGTATGACCTTAGGGAAGTCAATCTCTCAGGGGATGATTCCATTTTACAGATTTTCTTATATGTTAAATGATAGGATTGAACTAACTGAGCTTTGAGCATTGTGCTGTTAAAGTGTAATATTATAATTAATATTTCCAAGTCATCCAGAAAGGCTAATTTCTATTCTCTGTATTTTGTAAGGTAGAGAAATATGTAAAACACTGATTTGGAACAATAGATTATTATTAATGTATCGAATGCTTACTCTATGCAAGTAATGTCCTAGGCAATATACTTTCATTATCTTATTTAATTTACATTTTAATTAATGAATCATTTTTATAATTTGTATAACTGGGTTGAGAAAAAGTGTTTTAAAATAACATACTCTTTCATTATAATAATAACATAGCATTATTTCAGAAACCTAGGACAACAAATCAAAATGAAAAAATAATCCTATCACTCTGAAAGTGACTGAACCATTTTGGAGCATTATCTGTCGAATCTTTTACACATAACACAGTTGTTTTCACTTGATTTGTTTTGTAAAACTGAGATCACATTTAACACATTCTTTTGTCCTGTTTCTATCTTTCAAAAAAGCTGATTTTTCAGTAATCAAATAGCATTCAATTGTGTAAATATACAGGATTAGAAAATCCATTATTGTTGGTAATAGGAAAAGTTTTGACAACAATGATGTAAATTTTACTTACAGGAAAAGTTTCCTGGGGTCATGTCTCAATCAGGGTCCCCAGAGGAAACAGATGGCACACTACAAGAGAGTAATTGGAGGAGTGTTAACCCAAGATCTATTTACAAAGGAGTGGGCAGGGATTGGGGACACCACAAGTAATAATGCAGTATGCAGCCACATTGCTCCTGGCACCACTGGGCTGGAGAAGGGAGGAGGGGGGCAGGTACTGTAACCTGGAAACAAAGAAAGCTCCTTGGAGACCTCTGCCTCATAGAAGTTGTAGTTGGCACTTGGTTGAGAGAGCAACCAGGCTGCAGCAAACCCAAAGGAAAAAGCAGGAGAATAACACCAAGCCACCCCACCTGGCTCTGAACTCCTGCCTCCTCACTCAGATTGTTCTCCCCAGTCAGCAGCCGGAAGGCCAGTGAGACGAGGGTGTGGTCCACAAAGGTTGGCCTCTGAGGGCACAAAACATGGTCAGGAAGGGTGGGGAATGGTGGGCTTGGAGAAGCAAGTGGAATCCCAAACACACTCATTTTTTTGCTTTAATCATGCTTACTTGCCAGAATCTATGTTTGTGATGACCTGGTCTGGGTGTCAGAGAAAATTCTCCAAAGAAATGAAGATGAATCTGAGATCTAAAGGATGTGTAGGGGTTAAGAATGTGATGAGTCCAAAGATATTCCAATGGCGGTAGGTACATAAAAGGTGCTCAGGATCACAATCATCAGGGAAATGCAAATCAAAACCATAAGATGTCACCTCACATCCATTAGGATGTCTCTTATCAAAGAAAAGAGATAACAAGTGTTGGCAAAGATGTGGAGAAAAAGAACTCATATACACTGTTGGTGGGAATGTAAATTGGTACAGTCATCATGGAAAACAGTATGGAGGTTCCTCAAAAAATGATAGAGAACTACCTATGATCTAGCAACCCCACTTATGGATATATATCTAAAGGTAGTAAAATCAGTATCTCAAAGAGAATGCTCATTGCAGCATTTTTCACAATAGCCAAGACATGGAGACAATCTAAATGTCTGCTGATGGGTGAATGGATAAAGAAAATGTGATATATATATATATACATACACACATATATATATTATATATGTGTATATATATAATAATATATATTATTCAACCATAAAAAAGAAGGAAAATTTTCATTTACAACAACATGGATGAACCAGGAGTACATGATGTAAAATAAGGCAGACAGAAAGACAAATACTGTAAGGTGTCATTCATATGTGGAATCTAAAAAAAAAAACAAAAAAAACTGACTTCATAGAATCAGAGTATAGAGGTTGCTGGAGGCTAGGGGAAAGGGAAGATGGAGAGTGTAACTCAGTGGTGGGGGGTGGGGAATCCCGGGGCAAAATACCTATGAAACCAAAATCAGGCAAAGGGAGAAATGAAGTGGGAGAAACTCGTTTATTTTTATTTTATTTTATTTATTAATTACTGCTTGTAATTATTATTAGAAGCAGTTGTTCACTTCTGCTCACCCATGTCTCTCACAACCCAGCTGCAGAAGAAGGGACCCTACCCAACCTCTCTGGTCCAGATATGCCCTCCTGGCCCATGTAATTATCTATTGATATGGAGATGGACTACTTCCCTCCACCCCTTGGAAACACCTATAGAACAATGGACTAAAGCCAGGTGAGAGATTCTGGAAATATTTCAATTTTACCCACAGAGAGGTATAGGTCAAAGGGTACAAACTTTGAAATATGAGAAGAATAAATTTTGAGGATCTAATGTACAGCATGGTAACTATATGGTTCAGTATACTTGAAATTTGCTGAGAGTAGATCTTCAGCATTCTTACCCCCCCCCACACACAAACACACAGAGTTAACTATGGAGGTGATGGATGTGTTGATTATCTTGACCTTGCTAATCATTCCAAAGTATATGCATACAAAACAATCATGTTGTAGACTTTAAATATATAGAACTATATTATACCTCAGTAAAGTTGGAAAAAAATTTTTTTTAAGAATGTAATGAGTAAGGAAAAGAACACACAAAGCAGAAAGAATAGCATGTGCAAAGTCCCTGAGGTGGGAGGGCATGTTTAAGGAACTGAAAGGACAGTGAGTAAAACAGGAAGAAGAAAGGGGAGAATGGAGTCAAAGAGAGTAAGATTTTGGCAGGGCTACACTGTAGGTCCCATTAAGGGTTTTGGTGTTTATTCTTAAAACAAAGGTAAGCCACTGATAGGTATTTGGCATCAAATGGCAGATTAGATTTGTGTATTAAGAAAATTGCTCTACTCTGGGGAGAATGGGTGCACACAGAGTTAAAAATGAAATGGAGGTGGGTATATTAGTAATCCAAGGAAGAACTTGGACTGAGGTGGTGGATAGGGTTGGTGAGATTGTTATAGTAGGTAGATAGCCAGACATGAGCAGGGAAGGGGGAGGAAGACTGTGGTCAGATGCTTTTTTACATTCTACACATTCTGTACAAGCTGTCCGGTAGGATCTGGAGTTAAGGTATAGATAATAGACCAGCCAGAAGTGACTGGTTCAAACACGGATGAGAAATTAACCCTGACTTTACATCCAAATATACACTCATTAAAAGTAAAATTCAAGCCCCTCTGTCATTAACATAGTAAAAATCAAGGCTCCTGTGCCAAGACAGTTCCAAGGAGAAACAAATATAGTAAAAAAAACCTCCCCCACCCAATGTGAGAGTGGAGCAAGCCTGAACCCCAGGAAGCCTCCCCCTGTGGAAACCTAATCTCATTTATATTCATCTCCCTTTTTGTAAGAAAGGCTTCCTATTGTTCCCTCGTCGAGATTCCCCTCTGGGTCTCCCTGCACCCCAACTCTCGGGCATGTACTCTTGCCTTTTCTATAATCTTATTTTCAAATAAACTTAATGCTCAACAGCTTTTTTGTGTCTGTTCTTGAATTCTATCTCACAATGAAACCAAGGACCCATCTCTGGTAACATGACAAATAGAAGTTTGAGAAATTTTGGGGACATAAAATTGACTAGACTTGGTAATAGGTCCAATATGGTGATGTGGAGGTGGGGGCAGCATCAACAAACCTACTAAATTACTTGCATGTAAGACTGGATGGATGAAAAGCTTTTTGGAACTGGACATTATAAAATAGTTAATAAAGTAAAAAGAAAAGGAAAAGGAGGGGGTGGGGAGGAGAAGGTTTTGGTTTTTTTTTTAACCAGTTAAAGACTGTAGATTCCAGGAATAAAGGGAGATGGTGTAGAAGCTGAACGTGAGCAGAAACCATTTCTACAATTTAGGATTTATTAAACAATTATTCAGGGAGGGTGACAGGCATGGGGTGGAAGAACTAGGAGGGCTGGTAGAGGGGTGACAAGAAGCAGATATTGAGGAATGGAGAACATAATATAAAAATGGTCCAGGTAGCCGGAGATTTGAGAAACCATAAAACTTTGGAGAAAATAGAATTTCTGTAAGAATAGTTTGCCACTAAAAAATACATATAAGCAAGCAAAACAAAATTATTTTTTCTATTCATTATTTATTTGTTTTGCTTTCTCCTGGTTAACAGCACAGCTACTGTTTCCACTCTTCATTTAATTATGATTTAAGATTGTGAGCTTTCTGAGGGAAGGCCCTCACTTGGGCCCATCAGCCCCTAGTTACTTTGAACCGCAGCGATAACGCTGGGACCAGCCTGGGGATTGTCGGCCTTCTATGGTACCCCTTCTCCCCAGGCTTGCATCCCCCACCTCAAGGAAAGCCTTGGTACCTCTCCTCAGGAGAACCTTGGTATAGTATCCCAGTCCCCCAGGAAAGCCTTCATCCCTGGCTTTTTGCTCCTGTTAAGCGCCCCCTTTCCTCATCTTATATCGTGGTGGAGTGTTTAATCCACGAGAGTGTAAGCTTTAGAAAGCCGGCTTGACATGACCCTGACGTAAGTGTAGATGGGCTAATACAGGTACCCTGGAGAACAGAAGAAAACGGAATGGCAAGCCTAGAGACAATCTGGGTGCCACTTCCCTGGTAGGTGCAGACATGACTTAGGCCCTGGTAATGCATCACTTCTCATGTGTGGATGTTGGGGGCTACGGGGAACATCTCTCACGTCTCCCATCCTTTGCTTTCACATGTTCTCTTGCACTATCAAGTGCGGGAACCCAGGGAGGTCAGTCTTCACGCCAGGTGGGTTATTACTAATCCAAAATTCCGGAATAAATGGATGGGAGATGAAACATTTTTGTAATGGAAACTTCTTGCAGCTCCTTCCCCGCTATAAATCTAATCCCCACCATTTACTCCGCTTGGCCAAAACCTGGCCTCCGAGCGGCTGACGCGAAGACCCCGCCCCCCTCCTGGCACCCTCCCTTAAGCACCGGCGCCGCCACGCCCGGGGATTCGCGGACCACTGGGCCCGTTCCGGGCCACCGTGCGCATGCGCAGAGGCGCTGCCCTCGAGGGAGGGGCGGAGCCCGAGGAATCCAGACTGCGGTGCTAAGGGAAATACAGATAGGATCGGAAGTGGAGTCGCTCTGGCTCCTCCCGGTTAGTGGTGGTGGGGCCAGTGAGTGGGTGTCCGGAAGGTACGCAAAAGACAAGCTGTTGGGGACTGAGAGGGGTTTACACACGATAAGCGTTTTACTGTTAACATTAGAGGTCTATGGATTTTGCTTTTTTTCCCATTTACGCTTAGTGGTCAAGAGCTGATGTTTTGCAGGTTCCCGTCTGTTGTGACTACGTGACTGTGTTGCCAAGTTACCTGCCCAGGCTTCAGCGTCTACCTCTGTAAAATGGAGCTGATAATCGTTATGGACCATACAGAGCTTTGTGAAGATTGAACGAGACGGTGTGTGTAAAGTGTTTAGCACAGTGCCTGGCGCACAGAAAATGCCCCATAAGTGGTAAGTGCTATCATTATCATTGTCATTATTAATAGCATAGTAATCATCATAATGAGTGTTTTTTGTGTGCCAGGATCTTTTGTTTGCCACAGTTATGCTGACAATCCTTGGAAAATATTAGAGTATATGGGAAGTAACAGAAAATTCAAGACTGGAAAGTGTTTTGATTTTAAAAAGGAGAAAGAAGTAGATCTTGAAAAATGCATTCTGACAACCCTGACTTTTACTGAGCATCTAAACAAACCCAGTATGGATCATATCGAAGGTAATTTGTGAGCACTTAGAAAAGGAACTGGTGTTCACTATTAAGCAGTCTGTGCTAAAAACGAATAAATTAAGCCATATTAACCTTCCTGAATGTATAGTGAACTGATTGCCCAGTTGAAAAAACTTTTTGTCTTTTGTGGACTTAAGTCATTGAAAAAAAAATCTTAGCCTGAGATGCTGCCCAATTGTAAGCTCCTTTCTTGTAGCAAGTCTCTTCTCATTTCTGACATCAGTCTTACTTTAAAAAGTTTTTTTTTAGTTACATGGGTAATACGTGAATATCTTTGTGTTGCAAAAAATTCAAAAAGTAAAAATAAAACTAAAATCCCCCAGCATCCCTTCCCAATTCTACTCCCACATCCAGTTATCCTGTCTTATCAGTTTAGTGTGTACTTTGTTCCAATTTAAAAATCAATCTATCTTTACATATGTGTGACATGTAGCAGTTAGGACTTTATTCAGCCAACTGAATAACCCATAAAACAAGCTGTTTATTAGTCTCATTCAAAAGGAAGCCCAGGGGCAGCTTAGACCGGCAGCTCCTTATATGCCCTTTCAGTTTTACCATCCATAGCATTTGGCTTTTGTCCTTCTGGTCACAGGATGAATTGCTGCTCCTCTAGGAATGTGCCCACATACTAGATGAAGGACAAAAGTCATCTTGTGAAGTTTAATATTTTTATTCAGGACAGGAAGCCTACAGGAAAATCTGCCTGTAACTCACAGCCAGCACTGTATCACATGGCTCTTCTATCAACAAGGGAGTCTAGGAAAGTAATTTACTTTTCAAGTATCTATAGAATGGCATAGTAACAGCAAGTCGTGAATATCTTTTGGGAAACCACATTTCCAGTGTCTGCCGAAGAAATATAGAGGTTGGTTTTGTTTTTTCCATAAATGAGCTCATACTGTATATATTTATTGTACCTTTCTATTTTTCCTTAGCAATTCAAAGTAGAACTTTCCATAGTGGCCTGTGTGAAACTTCCTTAGTTCCTTCAGGTGCTGCATAATACCCTTTTTTCATTATTCGAAGGCACATCTTTTCATTCACATTTTATGATCTCTAAATTTGGCATGCATCTTACAATTGCTGTCATCTAGGCAGTAGTAATGATGTATTTGTCATTGCCTGCTGGATTTGCTTCAAAACTTGCAGAAAGGATGTTAGAAGCCTGGAATATTGATGACTCTCAGTCTGAACATGATTCAAAAGGTTCATACTCTGAGAATAAGATTTAGATATGCCTTTATTTCATGAATATTTTCATTTTAGTGTATGCACAGGATGATACAGAGTTGAAAATCAATGTCTTAAGGCTCAGTTGGATTTTTGAAAAAGCATTAAATAAAAATTATAAATGATAAGAAAGCTTTGTGTCATAGTTGAATTAATGATCATCTTTCTTAATGATACATAAAATAATGATGTCTATAATTGATGCCATCCTGAAGTCAACGAAATGTAGTGTTCCTTCCCCATGGTTATTCCATAGTTTATTTAATCACTTACCATTTCCCTATCAATAGATGTTATACTTTTGCTTTTTTTTTTTTCAAATAATGCTTCAGTAAACCCTTGTTCATGCCCTTTTTTATACATGTGCAAATAATATTTCTCTCGATAACTAGAATTGAACATTTTAAAATTGTAATAGCTACTACCCTTTCCAAAATCCATAAACCCAGTCTAATATTTAGAAAAATGGAGGGACATGTTATAAAATACCTGACTACTACTTCTCAAAATGGTCAAGGCCATACTTAACTAAAGACAGTACAGTTTTTCATAAACCCCCCACATGCAGTTTCTTCTATTGTTGACCTCTTATATTAGTATGGACATTTTGTCACAATTAATGAGCCAATATTGATACTTTTTTTTTAACCCTATCTGTTCTCCATTCTGCAGTCAGCATATCTTTCTTTATGTTTTGTATGTTCACTTTGGGTTGGGAAGAGGAACACTAATACATTATTATTAACCAAAGCTCACACTCTATTCAGATTTCCTTAGTTTTTGCTTATGGCCCTTCTCCTATTTCAGGGTCCCAACCACAATAGCACATTGTATTTACAAGTCAGATCCCCTATGCTCCTTTTGGCTTTGAAAGTTTCCTCAACTTCCCTTGTTCTTCACAACTTGTCATTTTGAGTACTAGTTTTTTGTATTTTGTCCCTCCATGAATATTTGTCTGGTGTTTTTTTCATGATTAAACTGGAGTTTTGGGTTTGGGGGAGGGAAACCACAGAGATAAAGTGCCCTTCTCATCACATGATTTCAAGGGTACAGACTATCAGCATGACTTATCATTGTTGATATTAACCTTGCTCACCTGGCTGAGGTAGGGTTTGTCTAAGTTCTTCCCTATAAAGTTACTCCTTCTCCTGTCCATGCTGTTCTCTTTGGAAGGACGTCACCATGCACAGACCACACTTAAGGATTGAGAAATTAAACTCTACCTCTTTGAGGCTAGAATATCTTCATAAATTGTTTGGAATTCTTCTGCATGGCAGATTTATCTATTCTCCATTTATTTATTTATTCAGTCGTTAATTTATATCAGTATTGATTCATGGCTGTTTATTTTATACTTTGGGTTATAATTCAATACTACTTTATTTTATTGCTCAAGTTGTTCCAACTTTGGCTGTTGGGAGCTCTTTCAATTGACTCCTGTGTGTCCCTTTGATGCATTCCCATAATTTTGTGTGTGTATACACGTGTGCGTGTTTTAGCTTTTCCTTTCTTCCTGGCACTACAAAATGCTCTCGGCTCATCTTATGTGTTTTCCTACCCCAATTCTAGAACCAACCATTTCTCCAAGGAACCCTGGTTCTTTTTATTGGAGAATGTATTAGAATCCAAGATGTGGACACTATATGTGTAGAAGTCAATTTTTACATAGTTAAACTTATGAATCTTGTATGTATAGCTTTCATTTTTGTATCTTACATAAGAAAGTATTTCCTTTTCTGAAAATATAAACAAAGTTCTGTATATTTTTCTGTATAATTTTAATACTGTATAATTTTCTTTTACATGTAACTTTGAAATCCATAATTTTTAAAAATAAGGTATAAAGTAAAAATGTTATTTCTTTGTAAATGAATAGCTAATTATCTGACAATCCCATTTATAAACTAATCAACCCTTTCTTTATGGTTTAAATGTATGATATTCCCACATACCCAAGAGTCTCTTTGGGCCCTGTTTTATTCCTTGGATTTAATTGTCTATTCCTGAATTGCAACATGCAGGTTTAATTTCTGTGAGTTTATAAAATATTTTGTTATCTGGTAGGGCAAGTCCCTTCTCTGATCTTTTGCTAAAATGTCTTCACTTTTCTTTAACTTTTTTTCTTGCAGATGAATTTTAGAATCAACTTGTCAAATTCCAAATGCTTCAGGGATTTTGATTGTTGTACATTGGACCCTTCTCTCTTATTTTTCTACCGAATTGGTTTTCAAATACTGGTTTTAAGAATTAGCTTTAAGAATTAAGAATAATTGTGCAGGAGCATGGGGTCTATGGAGAGAAACAGAACTTTTTTTTAACACCAGAATTTTGACCCTATTATTCTTACCCTATTCTTTTGATTCAGAGACATTTTGAATATAAGTTTATGAATATAAGCATATCAATCAGGGTTTTATACCATCATCCATGAATTTTTGTTGAGAATATATTTTCTGGGGTCAACTCTAGTTGACAACAGCAAGACTCATGGATGTTTCAAGTTGTGTTCATTAGCCTGTTAAAGGCAAGGGCTAAAGATAAGCTGGCAATGTCCACTATCTTTTGGTCTGGAGTATGCCAATTTAATTAAAATTCCCTGTATCTAAAATGTTGCCTTTTACTTAATGAAAGGCATTTCAGTGTGGTTTATGTATGATATTAAATGAAGACTATTTAACACTTCTCAAAGAAATAAAATAAAATAGACAAGGTGTGTCTCAGGGAAAGGTGGAGTGCAGGCATTTGAAATCCATGAGGCCAGTATTCTCATGCCACCTGGATGTCATTCTAGCCCTGTCTCCGCATCACTTTCTGACCAGTTTCTTTTCTAGGTTCCTCCATCAGCACTAGCTTTTGGTCTTCTCCACAGCTCTATCTATGGCCTCCTGTTCATCACTCCAAGCTCGTTGCCCCTCATTCTTTTCCTGGACAGCTGGATCCTGTAGGTTGAGGTATTTAATTTGTCTCAATACCCATGTCTTGCAAAAGATATTTGGTTATACCTGGCCAACTGAAAAATAACCTGCCCTTCTCCAACTTACAGAAGGGGATGTTCAGATAGAAAATCAGCTCTATGCACTAGGAGGGAAGATCCTAGGAGGCATCACCGCCACTACCTAAAGCTTCCTGAAAACTATCCTTGTTGGGTGTTTGACATTGTATTTAAAGAGAAATGTGCAAGGAGACAGATTAACTAATAGTCAGAGATTGCCTAACGGGATAGCTGTATCTTGGTGTGTCACCGAAAATCAAGACTATCCAGTCTTCCATTAACATGATAATAGTCAATATTTTCATAGGAACTACTAAAGTGGTATGTGTATACACACACACTTAAGTGAGTTATATATATGCTATATATTACAAAATACATACGTATTTGTATAACATGCTATAACTCATGCTATAACATTTATATATATATATATATATAACATATATATTCTATAACTCATTTAATTCTCTCAACACTTCTGTGATATAGGTATTTTGCCTCATGAGATCACTCACATTTTATAATGACTAAGATTTTCCAGGAAAGGCTCAATTTAAAAATTTTTGGTCCATTCTCGATAATATGAGTGAATGTAGTAACCACGTTGTTTTTCATGTGAAACCTTCATAAGAGTGTACAAATAATACCTTAATAAAAAAATTGTATAAAAAAATTTTTGGTCCCTTATTGTTATTAGCTATCAAAATGCTTCATTACTTCCTATATAATCTGAACTACACCTCCCAGACTCTCTCTACCATCAGAGTGGATTGTGAATAACTTTTATACAGTTTATCCTGACATTTGTTCAGAGAGTATGGTCATATTAATAGAAAGATTTCAGTGCATCTACCCACTCCCAATCCCTGCTGTGCTGGGTGGTTATCTTTCTTCCTCCCACAACAGCTGATTGAGTCAGAAGTGGGCTTCTAGTCCAAAAGCAGTCAGTTCATAGGCGGACAGATTGTGTCCTGGCTTCAAGTGATGAGCTGGGTCAATCATAATTTGTGTGGGTAAACATGAACCAAAAGACACGGAGGAGGTTTCTTCCCCAAGCTGGGGTGTCCATGATGGTCAAGTGCAGGTGAGTAAGCAGAGGGAACAGTCTGGGCTGGAGGGGAGAAGGAGCAGATACACAGAGAGAGCCCAAGGTGTAACAAAACAAAAAGGAGACAGATATAGAAAGACACACTGACCTCCAATGAAAGAGAGAAAAATTGGTTCCTAGTGGCTTTTAGGTTTCTGCAAAGCCTTGCTCTGCTTGGGTTCCTATCTTTCAGTTCACCTAAAATTCAATAAACATCTTTACTTTAACAAGTTTGAATGAGTCTCTGTTCTTTGTCACCAAAAGAACCTGATGAAAGTAGTCTCTAATGTCCATACTTTAAATTAGATTTTAGGGAGACTGGATTTAGCCATTTTTTTTCTTTTTTTTATAAAGGTATCATTGATATACACTTTTATGAAGGTTTCACATGAGCAATATTGTGGTTTCAACATTCACCCATATTATCAAGTCCCCCCCACACCTCATTGCAGTCACTGTCCATCAGCATAGTAAGACACTATAGAGTCACTACTTGTCTTCTCTGTGCTATACTGCCTTCCGTGTGACCCCAACTCCATGTAAGCCAATCATAATGCCCCTCAATACCCTTCTCCCTCCCTCCTTACCCACCCTCTCTAGCCCCTCCCCTTTGGTAACTGCTAGTCCCTTCTTGGAGTCTGTGAGTCTGCTGCTATTTTGTTCCTTCAGTTTTGCTTTGTTATGCTCCACAAATGAGTGAAATCATTTGGTACATGTCTTTTCCTGCCTGGCTTATTTCACTGAGCATAATACCCTCTAGCTCCATCCATGTTGTTGCAAATGGTAGGATTTATTTTCTTCTTATGGCTGAATAATATTCCATTGTGTATATGTACCACATCTTCTTTATCCAATATCTTGGCTATTGTAAATAGTGCTATGATAAACATAGAGGTGCATATGTTTTTTTGAATCTGGTATCTTGTTTTCTTTGGGTAAATTCCTAGGAGTGGAATTCCTGGGTCAAATGATATTTCTATTTTGAGTTTTTTGAGGAACCTCCATACTGCTTTCCACAATGGTTAAAATAGTTTACATTCCCACCAGCAGTGTAGGAGGGTTCCCCCTTCTCTGCATCCTTGCCAGCATTTGTTGTTGCTTGTCTTTTCGATGTTGGCCATCCTAACTGGTGTGAAGTGATACTCATTGTGGTTTTAATTTGCATTTCCCTGATAATTAGTGATGTGGAGCATCTTTTCATGTGCCTGTTGGCCATCTGAATTTCTTCTTTGGAGAAATGTCTATTCATATCCTCCAACCATATTTTAATTGGGTTGTTTGCTTTTTGGGTGTCAAGGTATGTGAGTTCTTTATATATTTTGGATGTTAGCCCCTTGTTGGATATATTGTTTATGAATATATTCTTCCATACTGTAGGATCCCTTTTTGTTCTACTGATGGTGTCCTTTGCTGTACAAAAGTTTTTAGTTTGATATAGTCCCATTTGTTCATTTTTGCTTTTGTTTCCCTTGCCTGAGGAGATGTGTTCAGAAAAAAGTTGCTCATGTTTATATTCAAGAGATTTTTGCCTATGTTTTCATGTAAGAGTTTTATGATTTCATGACTTACATTCAGGTCTTTGATCCATTTAGAGTTTACTTTTGTGTATGGAGTTAGACAATAATCCAGTTTCATTTTCTTACATGTAGCTGTCCAGTTTTGCCAGCACCAGTTGTTGAAGAGGCTGTCATTTCCCCATTGTATATCCATGGCTCCATTATTGTATATTAATTGACCATATATGTGTGGGTTTATATCTGGGCTCTCTATTCTGTTCCATTGATCTATGGGTCTGTTCTTGTGCCAGTACTGGGTATAGCCATTTTAAATCATAACAGACAGATGGATAAATTAAGCCCCAATGTATTAATTTACCAAGAGAACTGTACTTTCTCAGAATTCTGGAGTATTCAGGTTGGATGATTAGTGCATTTTCCCTCCTTTAAGGAAACTGTAGAAACCAACACCTATGTCAAGACTGCTCCTTGAGACTGGATCTGAGCAAAGATGAGACCATTTTCAGGGTTATTCTCAACAGAGTTACTCTCAACAGTGCAATCCATTGCTTATTTCCATGGTGGGAATGGACCTACTGA
>JAVSCE010018424.1:0-35381 GCA_032199065.1 Smutsia gigantea | reverse complement strand
GGTTTCCTCACCACCTCCTGCCTCCCAGCCCAAGCCTCGGGATTGTTGGCGGTTTCACCCCAAATTTGTCTCTCTCAGGAGCGTGTTTACATTTCTCGGCCATGTCTGATACTAGCAAAACAAGGTGACGACAAAACAATGACAGTATCTGGGTAGTTCAGGCCAGCCCTGCTCCTTCGCTTTCCGGAAATGCCTGCATCACGGAGGCAAAAGTTTTTTTTTTTGGAAGATGTTTGTTTTAAAGGTGGGGTTTCTCAGCCGGCCGTGTTGCTTTTCACTTTGTTGCAGTTTTGAATTTCCTGTGTTTTTGGGGTGACCTTGCTGGAGTTGAATGCCTGTCGTTTTGTGGTTCAAGCCCCTAAGCAGAAGGAATCCCATCTGTGAAGTTGTGTATGAGGCAAAAGCAGAGTTAATCATCTTAATGTTAGGAAGCATGTCCACACGAGGTTTTTAGAGCACTGGCTAATGTGGTAGTCCAGTCCTAAAATGGAAGGAAGAGAAGAAATCTTTCTGCAGAAATGATTTGACTGTTGTTTATATGTTGTGTCCCTGATTTCCATGTTAGATTTATGCCTCAGTCCGTAGTGGAGCCAATAAATTGGGAGCTAATTATTTTTCCTGATTGCTTCCTGTTGCAATTTGAAGCTGTGAGCCCATGAAAATGCCTTTGTTCTAGTGGGCCCCGTGCTGGGAATGGCCTTCCCCAGCTCCATGGCCCAGGCTTCTCCCCTCTGGCCCCACAGCACTTGCTCCAGGACCACCTGTCCACGACCCCTGCCTCCCACCCCCCACAAGGGTGGTCACTGCAGATGTCCACTGCCTGCCCCCCACCCCCACCCTTCGAGGGCTCAGCAGGTGGTGTTGAATTAACTAAATGCTGTGTGGAGTCCCCTGGAAGAATCTCCCACTGAAGGAGCCTCTGCTTTTCAAAGCAGGGCCCACGTGGCTTTAACCCTCCTGTTCAGATCCAAGAATTTACCCAATTAGTACTATCCAGCATTTGCTGTAGAGATCTGTCATATTTGAAATCCGTTTAATTTCAGCTGCACTGTGTCACCACTAAGACATTTAGCAGAATTTGCACACTGGTTGGGGGGCAGGGAGGGGGTGCGGAATGGTGCAGTCAGGTGTGGCTTCCTGCCCTGCAGCTTGGGCTTGCTGGAGCCGAGAGCAGGGGCTTCGGGTGCAGACCAGCCTGGGTTCACATGCTTAGTAGCTGCTTGACTTTGGACAGCTTACTTAGCTGCTCTGTGTCCAGTGTCTTCACCTGGTGCCCCCTACCCCAGCAGGTGGGAGCATTAAATACAGTGTGTGAAACCCTGAGCACCATCCCTGGCCTGCGGAGGGACTTCTGGTGGCCGAGCTGCAGTGGCTATTGTGAAACAGAGTCCTTGATCGTTGTGACCTGGAAGGTCTAGAAGCTGTTATTGCGCAGGCTTGGACCTTGGATATCTAGTCCGCTGTTTGACCCATTGCTGCCCCACTGGATGGGGTTCCTTGGAGTAAATAATGGATTGGACAGAGCCTCAGTGCCAAGGGTCTGATCTCAGCCTTGCCTTTTGCTGGGTGAGGAGCTTGGGCAGCTAGCTCACTCCACTTTTGTGTGCCTCAGTTTACTCCTCTGTAAAGTGGGGATCATTCAGTGAGTTAACACATGCCTGGTACCATATCAGCTCGTGTTATTGCTGCTGTTATTCCTCAGTGCCTGGCACTGTGTGGAGTGCTGGGGATGGAACAGCAGACAAGGCTGGGCCTTTGCTGTCAGGAATTTCTGTGTAGAGGAGCAGGCGGGCAGAAGCCGACTGTGCAGCTCTGGGAGAGGTGGGCCGAAGGGCCTGTCCTCAGGGTCCTAGAGCCCTGTGCTCTGGGGCTGGGTGGTCTCCTCTGCTGAAAGGCCTGCTCACGCTGCTGAGTCTGGGTGTGATCCAGAAGCAATAGAAGCTTCTGAAAACCTTGGTCAGGAGGTGCAGGAAATGCAGGCTGTCGGGTCTGTCCTAGGTGAAAGGTGCTGACTTTACCTTTCCTTTAAGTTGAGGCAAAAAAAATCACAAAACGTAAAATTAACCATTTTGAAGTACACAGTTCAGTGGCATTTAGTACATTCACAGTGTTGTGCAGCCACCACTTCTAACAAGTTTTTGTCACCCCAGCATAAACCTCCACACCCACAGGACCATAGCTTTCCATTCCTCCTGTCGCCAGTCTGCTTCTGTCTCCGTGGGGCATTTCATACACATGGACTCATGAGATGGGGCCTTTGTGTCTGGCTTCTTTTGTTTATTTAGTGTCATGTTTTCTAGTCCAGCCACACTGTAGCATGTATCAGGGCTCCACTCCTTTCTACGGCTGAGTAATATTCCCTCATGTGGATGGAGCTTATCCACTCACCCCTGGAAGGGTGGGTCCTGGTTGGGTACTTCTTTCAGCAGGCACAGGCTGGGGACTAGGATGTCCTAGTGGGGTTGGGACAGTGGAAAGGGTTTTGAGCTGGGCCGGGACACGGGCAGATTTTTTTAGATCTTAGATCCATGTCTCGGTTCAGAGCCAGGAGAGCTGATAGCAGAGGGGGCCTAGGCAGGGGACAGGTTAAGGGCCAGCAGGGAGGTGGACTCAGGGCCATCCGTGTTCAATATGACAAAAGCCCTGAGAGAAACTGGGCATTTGTGGTTAAGGAGGCCTCTCGGATAGTCACCTAACACACTCAAAATGGGGAGGCCCTGATGGGGACAAAGGGTGGTGTCCAGCCCTTCCCCTCTTGGACTGGCAACACATTTGGTCACGAAGCGGTGGTGTGTCTGCCCTGAGACAGGCCCCCTGTGGGGCCATCCTGGGGACAGTGTGGGTCCCAGTGCTGAGTGCAGAGGCAGCTGTGGGGAGGACACAGGGCCGTCCCCAGGGTCCCGCCGCCTCTAGGCTGGTGTCTGCTTTCCTTTCAGCTCTGGGGGCTGTTTGCTAGCTCTCAGCCTCAGTTTCCTCACCTGCAAAATCGAGCTGATGGTGTCTGCCTTGCAGGGTACTGGTTGGGGCCAGTGAGCCAGTGTCAAGGAGGAGGGACCTACAGGCCCTTCCTTCAGGTCAGGCCTTCCTGGGAAGGCCACTGAGAGGTGCTGCCCTAGGTGGCCAGGTTTCCTTTGCAAAGCGCCCCAGACATGATTGAGAGTCAGAGTAGGGAAGGTGTCCACTGTGGACTGGGAGTGGTGAAAGCTCTGGCATGGGGGGTGGGGGGTGGGGTCTGTGCTTGGCATTTGTTTGCCTCCAGGGCTGGCTGGCAGCCCTGAACTGGCTGGAGCTCCAGCCTGGCCACCAACTCATCCCCAGGGGGTCCAGCACCCCTAAGCCACATGGGGCAGGGTGCCACCTGGAGCCCTGAGCAGACCTGTTATCTGTGTGCCCCATGGGCCAGCTTTTGCCCATCACATGGTTGGGGATAGTCAACACTGTTGTTCTATTCTACTTTTCTGTGTCTGTGAATATGAGTATTCTAGGTTCCTCACGTTTGTGGAATCATACAATTTTTTTTTTGTCCTTTTGTGTAGGGCTTCCTTCATTTAGCACAGTGTTTTTTTGGCATTCCTCCCAAGTTGCAGTATGTATCAGAACTCCATGCCTTTCTATGGCTGAATCATATTGCATCCTATGGATAGAGCATGTTTTGTTTACCCACTTACCTGTCAATGGACACTTGAATCGTTTCCATCTTTGGCTATTGTGAATAATGCTGCTGTGAACATGGGGGTACAAATATCTCTTCTTGACCCTGATTTCAGTTCTTTTGGGTCTGTGTCCAGCAGCGGACTTGCTGGATCATATGGTAATTCTGTGTTTGAGTTTTTGAGGAACCTCAGCAGATGCACCATTTTACATTCCCAGCAACATGTGAGAGTTCCAGTTTCTCCACATCCTGGTTAGTGCTGTTATTTTCCATTTTTTTTGGTTCTGGCCTTCCTAGTGGGTGTGAAGCAGTACCACATTGTGGTTTTGATTTGTATTTTCCCTGTGGCTAATGACATTGAGCATCTTTACATGTGCCTATTGGCCATTTTCCTTTACAAATATATGCGTGTATATACATACATATATGTGTGTGTGTATATATGTAAGTATATATATATATATATAAAGGCAAGACATACATGAATACATATGAACAGCTTAAACATTTAGCATGGTATCTCATTCTGTGGAAAAAAAAAAGGTTCTTGTTTATTGCCTGCTGTCCTATTTCTCTCAGAGATGACCAAACCTTTAACACACTTTAGCATGGTACCTTTGAACATGCACTCCTATTTTTTACATAAATGCAGTCCCTCTCTACCTATCATTCTATAGCCTGTCTTTTTCTCTTGCTAATGTATCATGTATCTTTACTTTTAGATCTTCATTCTTTTTAAAAGCCAAGTAGTATTTCATAGGACAGATATCCCATACTTCATGGCTTTTATCCAGTTGAGGAACATTTAAGTTTCTCCAGGTTTTATTGCTGTTATAAGGCACGCCACAGCGAACATCCTTGCTCATATATATGCATGTGTGTACAAGCACTTCTGTGGGATACATTCCTTGTAAAAGAGTATATACATTTATAAGTTTTTAAAGATGCTGACAAATTCCTTCAAGAAGGCTGCACCAATTGATTTCCTACCAGCCGTAAGAGAGAGTATGTACTTGTCCTTATCCTCTCCTGTGCTGGTAATTACTAGATTCTATTTTTTAAAATCAATTTGGCTAAAACTTTTAGCACATTTTGATTTGTTCTGCCCTCATTACTGGCTCATTGGCCTCTGTATTTATTTTTCTGCAAGTTGCCTTCTCTCTTCTGTAGCCCATTTTTCTGTTGAGTTGCTAATCTTTTTCTTATTGATTGTTAGGAGCTCTTTATTTAAGGTGGGCACTAATACTTTGTTATATTTATTTCAGATTTTTTTTCTGGTCTGTAGCTAGTCCTTCATCTTTGTTTCTGGTGGTTGATTATCTAAAGACATTAACAGGTTTTGTGCAATCAAAACTCCCAATCTTTTCTCTTATGATTTCAGGGTTCCATGCTTTGCTCTCCCCAGATTGTAAATACATCTTTATTTTCTTCCAGGACTGTTATTGTTTTGTGTTTTATATTCAGATGTTCTATCTGGGTTTTTTTTGTGGGGGGAGTATATGGTATGAGGTAGGGATCTGAACAGTCCCTGGTGTTGCCCCCAACCTCCATAAGTGGATGGAGAGTTGTCCCAACACCTTGACAGAATGGTCCATCCTGTTCCCATTCATCTAAAATGCCACTCTTCCAAGTTCAGTGTCCACAGACTCTTGGCTTCTTATTTTGGAACCTGCTGTTCTGCTCTGTTGACCTGTGGTATACCATTCTGTACAGCATGCTGTTTTAATCTCTATAGCATCATGGTGTATTTTGAGATCGTGCAGTTTTCCCTTCATTATTCTTTTCCTGTACATGTACTTCTCTGTGATGAACTTTGGAGTCAGCCTATCAGGTTCCATCCTTTGATCTCCTGATCTGGGGATGCTAAATGGTGACATGCAACAGGTGTCAGAGGGCTGGACGGGAGAAGTTCTCTCTGACAGGTAAGCTGGCCTGTGGCTGTGGAGGTAGTGCACCTGCTGCGATGAGCTTGTCTTCACGTTTTTGGTCCCTGTTAGCAAGAGCAGTGGAGGTGACGTTTTGCTGGATTGCCGGAGATGCCCCTGTGCTCACCCCAGCGTCTGCCTGAGGAATCAAGCTCTCATAGAACTAATTCCAGCATAAGTCCCAGGGCAAATATAATTACCTCATAAATTACTGCTCCCCTCCCCTAGTTCATTCCAGAACAAAATGTGAGCCACTTTAATTTCTTCCCTGGGCTGCACCCCTCTATTAGCTCAGATAGGGAGGCAGTACCTGCCTAGCAAAACTCTCAGGAAATTGCTCAATGGGGCATTAAGGGCCGCCTGAGCGCGTGGCCCTGGCCGGAACACGTCAGCCCGGGTGCCTGGGTGCCTTCCAGGCTGCCTGCGCTGGCACCTGCCACCTTGGATTCTGCCCTGGAAGGAGCAGGCATTCTCCGTGATGGGAGCCGAAGGGATGTCCTCCCTGCAACGTGGTTTCAGAGCGGCATGTGTTCTCAAACTTGCTTTTGCGGGTAAGGCCTTATCTCTGAACTTTCCTTGGAGTGAACTTGCTTTCAAAAGGAGACTGAAGTGGAGGGGACTGGGGTGCAGCAGGTGCTGTCTGCCCTCCCTGGATCCTCCTTGTCCGAGCTGGAGGGGTGGAGCCCACTCTGACCCCTGTTCTTCCTCGGCTCTCTGGAGGCAGATCCTCTTCTTGTTCTTCCTGAAGGGAAAACCTTCCATGCTCCTTGCTCCCCTACCCAGACCCCCTAGGCCTGAAGCCTTACCTGTAGGCCCCATAGTACTCGCTTCTTACAGGACTAGATTTGGAGTGGAGGACTCCATCAGCTTCTAGATGGTCTTCTTGCTTTCCAGAACTTTCCCCTTGCCTGTTTGTCTTTCACTCTAGCCAGATTAATTTTTCTAGAACTAGTTCATCATGTCCTTCCCTCCTTTCTCAGAGAATGACACTGGTTTCCCAATGTCTGAAGCTGGAACTTTCTGTGCTGCCCCTGAGCTGGCTTTAACTTTCTCTGCTCCCTGGGGTGAGTGCTTCTTCAGCCAGATCTAGCTCCTCAGAGTCTGGAGCTTTCCATGGCTCACCCAGCATGAGAGAGCCTTGGAGACAGAGGCCATCTTCATCCTTGTGCGTTCACCTTCCAGGCCCTCGTCTATCCAGGCAGTAAATCTTACCCGTCTGTACTTCCTCTGGCCCCTAAATCTACTGCATCTTGAGCTCCCACCCTGCAGCCTGAAATTCAACCCAGCTGTGTTTTCCAGATTATAGAACATCTGTCCTGTTACATGACAGAAGGTTTCTGGGGCCAAGTGTGGGGCTTCCTCCCCCAGAAACAGCCCATATTTCCGAGGTGTGGACTCTGAGAAGGCCTGCTACACATAACGCTGTTTCCCTTGGAGAAACCCCGTTCATCCTGCCCATTGTTGACCAGGAACTCCTGCATCCGTGCAACATTTGCCTACCTTCTGCAGCCCAGACTCTGGGATGTTACCGTGGGGCTTGTCACCTGGGTATCCTTCACCTATCATTTTTATCATTTTTCCAAAAACTTCATATGAACGCTTATCCTTCACCTATCATTTTTATCATTTTTCCAAAAACTTCATATGAACGTTTTCAATCATGCAAAAAGTGGAAATACTGGCACAATGAATTTTTATGCAAAAAAAAAAAGATTTTGGTGCTTTTGAGTTGTAAATGCAGCATAGGTAGCTGAGTGGGAGATTTTTTTTAATGAGCTTTTAGGTGTTTAAGCATTGGGAGAGCATTGCCCCTTCCAGGTTCCCCCTTGCCTGTCCGGTGCGGGCTGGCCCTGCCTAGGGCTCTGTGTGAGCTGGCTGCAGCCCCCAGGGGCTGTGTTGGGGGCAGGGGTGAGGGGACAGTGTCTAGTGCCCTCTTGCTGTGGTCTCCCTGTCACTGCCCTTTCCTTTGAGCTGTTCATCGTGCCTGCAGTGGCCATGGCAGCCCATGGTCCTTGCCTGGCTGTCTGCTGCAGCTCTCAGGTGGGCCAGGACCCATGAACTGTGAGCGTTGCTCAGTGTTGTAGGGGTTTGCTGTAGCTTTCCTAGTGTCACCTGCATTTGCAGGGTTCTTCTCTCCCATGGGTCACATGGAGTGTCCACTCACAAAAGCCTAGATGTCAGATCTCTAGTCCTGGTGCTGGAGAACCATGTGTGCACCCCCTACCGAGAGAGGAGCATGGTCCTACTTGCCTTGGTGCAGGCTGTGGCTGCAGCATGGTCCCTCCCTGCAGAGCTCGGGGCGCTTGGCCTAGTGTCTGGGAACAGAGCTGCCACCTGCTGGCTGGGTGCAGAGGGCTGTGTCCCCTGGAGGCTTAGAGATGGGGTGGGCCTGTCTGCGCTTCAGGAGGTCTCTGCCTGAGTGGCCCCCCAGTGATGTGCAGCAGAGCTGGCAGAATGGCCGCCCGAGGATTTACACGTATTTGCAGTCAACCCCCACCTTCTCTCAGAGGCACTTGAGCCGCCACCAGTCTGAGATGTGCGGAGGATTGCTTAAAACAAAAAGAACAGAACAAAGGGAAGTTTCCATTGTTTGGCTAGAGTTTCTAGTTAAAAAATTTTTTTTCTCTGTTTTGAAAGACTTTATTCTTTTTTTTTAATATAATTTATTTTATTATCATTAATCTACAATTACATGTGCAATATTACGGTTATTAAACTACCCCTTCATCAGGTCCCCCCACCAACCCCATTACAGTCACTGTCCATTAGCATAGTGAGATGCTATAGAGTCACTACTTGGAAAGACTTTATTCTTTCAAGGAAATTGCATTTGTTAAGTAATCACCTTTTCTGATTATTGATCCCAGATATGCACGATCACCCAGCGTAGCTGGTGGGAGTTCTGCAAACCAGCAGATGTGGAGGCTTGCAGGGTTTTCCATTAGACCCTCATGAAGTTGTTTCCATTTGGCTTTTCAGCACTGAAAGTGCCTCTTGGAGCTTGGACACCTTCGTGGCCCCCGGGGCTGTGGACCAGGGCTGGGAATAACTGATATGGAGGGTGAAGTGGGATCCTAGTCCCGTGGTAGGCCCTGGGCTTCCGGCAGCCCCCTTGCTGTGCTCTGTCTGTGAGGATCCAGGAAGACCCACTGAGAGCTCTTGCCCTGGGGAGCATTTCTGCCACTGGGCTCCTGCACCCCTGCCTGGCCCAGTTCCTGAGACCTCACCATACACACGCCTTCTGTGCACCCGCCAGGATGGGATGGCTGAAGGCCGGACCCCACCACACACGCATCCTGTTAGGGAACTGACTCCCTGAGACCCGGGGTGGGGGGAGCTTTCCAGGGTCTCTGTGATTTAGTCACTCCTCTGACCTTCCCATGGTAAGGGTTGAGGCCTCTTCCTGATGGCTGGGATCCAGAGAAACGAGAGGCAAGGGGTTTTTCTGAGCTTCTCTTGCTTGTGTCAGAGCAGGATGTAGAAGCAGTTGGGAACGCTGAGTTAGGAATGCCTCCCGGTGCATGATCAGCATGGTCCTCAGATGGCAAGTGTCCCCCTTCCGCTCCTTGACTGTGTGAAGAGCGTCACACTGTGTGTAGGTGGCCCTTGTTCTGTTCTGCCTGCGGCACCCAGGACCTGCTTGGTCACCAGTGGTCAGACCCCGTGGCACACGTGGCCCGGGTGTATGTTTCCACCCATCAGCCACTCCTGCTGCTGGCCTCCAAGCAGAGCCGCTGTCTTGGGCACCCCTGGAGTGAGAACACCACCCCCACCCTGCTGCTTCCTTCCCTGCTGGCCCTCAGGTTTGCTGTGAACAGCTGAGGGGCTGCCAGAGGAATCCCAGCAGCAGAAAGCCTGGGGGCCGCCCTGGGGGCTGCTGCCCAGCCTCTGGGCCTGGAGTCCTGGGGCACATGGACGCCTCTTCAACCTGTTCCGCCTGGCTCACATTCCTGGCTGTACTGTCAGCTCTGCAGCCCTGGCAAGTGAGTCAGCTCCTCTGGGCCTCAGTTTCCTCACCTGCCGGGGTGATCATCCTCTCTGGGCCTCAGTTTCCTCACCTGCCGGGGTGATCATCCTGCCTCCCCCGTGGACATGCCTGAGGCTGCAAAGTGCTTGGCGCACGGCTGGCTCCTGACGGGTGCTCAGTATTAGCTGATAGGGTGGTTCTGACAATCCTAACTCCTGTTCTCTAGGGAGAGAGCCCTCCAGGGATTCTAGAATCAGGCTCAACTCCAGCTGAAAGGTGGCTTGGCCGAAACCATCTCAGCCCAGATCATTGGGTCCACGCTTCAGTTGGAAGGTGGGGGCTGAGTTGTGTTCACTACTGTAATGGGCCTGATCACGTGGGCTCCAAACTTGCTTCCCTGCTTCGGTAAAACCAGCGTTCATTTTGTAGCTGGAAGCCTGGTGTGGGTGTCCACAGAAGCCCTGGGACTGCAGGCATTGAGGGCGGTGCTCTTCCTCTGGCTCTGCCCTGGCAGTGCGGCCAGTGACTTTTGCTTCCTCCCTTGAAGATCTGGGGGCCACCCATCTGCTTGTAGGTGTTACCAGCACACCCCTGCGCCTCCCTCCTCAGAGCAAGCTGTCAGGGACCCTGCTTTCTTCCTTCTCTGCTCCTTTCCTCTGACAGCTGCTGACCAGCCAGCCCAGCAGACTCACAGGGCTATGGTGGACCAGCCCTCTGTCTCCCTGAATCCCTTGGCTGG
Organism: Smutsia gigantea; assembly: GCA_032199065.1. Classification (NCBI taxonomy): domain Eukaryota; kingdom Metazoa; phylum Chordata; class Mammalia; order Pholidota; family Manidae; genus Smutsia; species Smutsia gigantea. Next base: position 25,098 of record JAVSCE010018424.1, on the reverse strand, counting down.
CTGCCCACCTGCCCAGCCACTGCTGGGACCTCCCCACCCTGTTAGCTTCTCCACTGACATCAGGAGAGGGGGTCTGGGCCCCGGGGCTTCACCCTCAGACTGAGGTCCCTGCTCCACCTGGCTTTCCTGCCCTGAGATGCGAACGGTCAGTGCCATTACCCCATCTCCTGACCAGCCCTGCACCCAGTGGGTGCTCCACAGTAAGTGAGGGGTGCCGCCCTCCTGCTGGTGTGCCCGACAGGGTCTCCCAGGGCCACCTGGGGGTACACCCTGCAGCCCTCAGCTCCCTGCCCTCTGGCCACAAGCCCAAGGGAGACCCTCCATTCCCCCCTTGGCCTGGGCAGCTCCCAGCCTTCCTGACTTCCTGTTTTTGCCTGTAGCCTGGAGTAATTTAAGCCTTTAGCAGGTGTGTGCTGACTGCTCCGGTGTGCACTCTGACCCTCCCTCAGCCAGTGCTAATCTTCTGGGGAGCCTGAGAAGGGCAGTGCCTCTTCCTGCCTGTGACCTGGGCCAGTCTGCCCAGCCAGCTGGACCCCAGCCTCCCCGGATGACCTCTCCTTCGGGAAAGCATGGAGGCCTCTCTGCCCCTGCAGCATTTGCCTTCTGGGCCTGGTGGGTTATCCTTCCTCTACTTCAACCTTCACACCCGCCCTGGAGGCAGGGAGGCCTGCTACATCTCTAAGACTTCTGCTGAGGCTCAGAGTGGTCACGGGTTTGCAGAATGAACTGTCCTCCACCCCTGTGCTAGGCCCCATCACGGAGGAGACATGTAGCTCCAAGCTTAGAACCCCTGAGGCACCCCCAAAGCCCATGTGGTCCCTGCAAGGGGCCCTGGGGAGTGTGGAGTCCCGCCCCTGGGTGCTATGTGCCTCTAGCACTCAGCCATGCAACTGGGGACACTGAGTCAGCCTGGGCCTTGCCCGGTGTCTCACAGGGAGGGTTATCTCCCATGCTCACCCTGGCAGGTGTGGCACTGGGGTGGGAGACCCAGAGATGAGCAGGAGGGGCTGTTGACCCCTGGCCCGGCTCCCCTCCAGAGCAGTGTCCCTCCAGGACCAGCTGCCTCTGCCTGACAAGGAGCAGCAGGGATCACTGGCTGCTGTGTGCGTCTGTCCATTTCCTCCTCTTCCTGAGGACAGAGGGGTTGTCTTGGAACATGGGATGGGGTGTGTGGTCAGGTGGGGGAGGCCATGGTCCTGAGGGGACAGAGGCTGAGGGGCTGTGCTCCCTTTTGGGCCCCTGGGAGGGTCACCACAGCTCCTGGGGGTGGACGAGCCCACTTGGGTGCCGCTCCCTGTCCAACCCTTCTGCAGTGGGACCTGGGGTCCCTCGATTGTTCTGTGGGGCAAAATGAATGAGTTTCAGGGACTGTGGGAAGAACCGGGGCTCTCTGAGGTCCCCTCATCACTGATTAACCGAGGACAGGTTACCTGGTGCCCTTGTGCCTCAGTCTCCTCGTTTGTAAGGGGGAGTGGCCATGGTACCGCCTCCTGTGGGGACTAAGTGACATCGGGCATGAGGGGCACTCGCTGTGATGCAGAAAGCAGGGTCCGGCATGGAGAAACGGATGTGTCACCAGGCACCGAGTAGGGGGCAGGGGTGCTTCTGCTGATGTCCGCTGGGGGGACTGCGTGCCATCTTCACTTACCTGTGCAGAGTCCCCAGCACCCTGGAAGAGCTCACCTGGGGCCCTGCGGAACTCTAGTGATGGGCTTCTCCGCATTCTTAGGAACTCCAGACCCCACACATAGCTCTGTTCCCAAGATCATCGGGAGCTGGTCTTCAGCCTGAACTTTATAGGCAGCACCAAAACTCAATACAGTATTTAGAACCGAGCAAGGCTGGTTCCTCAAGGAATGTTGGCACCCTGAGAGGCTTCAGCAGGGGCCAGGAGGCAGGAGGTTCAAAGCAAACCGTGGTGACGACGGTTTGAGTTTTCCTTCATCTGGAGATTTTGTCTGTCCACCGAGTTCTGCCTGGGACAGAGGTGTCGTGAGCCTGAGGTCTTTTGTTGGGCTCCTGGCGGCAGTGCGGGGGCCTCGGCACCCAGGTGGCTGCTTTTCCCCAGGAACAGTAGATCATTTGAAACAGAGCCTCCCACTTTGCCCCGTAAAGAGGAGATTTTGTAGAGTGATGGTAAATTTGGCACGTCTTTTTTATTATTCTTTTTCTTTGCAACACTTAAAGAAAATAAAAGCTGGTACAAAGGTATGTTTGTTTCTGAAATGTGTTTCCTTTCCCAGATGTTCTTTTCTGCCAGTTCCAAAGTGCCTTCTGAGCTCAGTTCTCCGGTTTCCTCTCTGCAGGCAGAACAATGAGATCCCTGTAACCGCGTGGGGAAAACGCTGTTTTCCCGCCAGTGGGCGTGGGGGAGGGCTGGGACGGTCCCACCTTTTCCCACCTCGGTGAAAACGACTGGTTTGCGCCAGCCTGGTGAGAGGCCCTGGCGGTCTGCTTGCCCATGATGGTAATTTGCAGGGTGGTGGCTTTGAGGCGCTGTGCTCTGCACCTTTGTTCTGATCCTTGACTTTGCTATGAGGCCTCAAGCTGAATTCTGGTGTCTGCATTGTGTCTGTGGTTCCTCGGACTGGGTACTACCTCTGTGACCTGGTGTTGATCTGGCCTCTCCCTCTTTTGGTCTTTTTTGCATCAAATATCAGTCCCTGTCCAAAGAGCAGGTGTCCAGGCCAGAGTACCGGTGCAGAGTTGGCTAGAGAGCAGGCAGACGCAGGTGCGCATCACCAGAGTCCAGCGGGGCCTCAGGCTCCCTGTGGCCGCTTGGCCTGTTGCTGCTTTTCTTATGACGGGGTGGTGTGTGTGCTCTCGGGGGAGTGGTGGACCACACACTGCACCCGCTCACACATGCACACACATGCATGCACATACACATAGTAGCTTTAGAACCTCCTTGATTTCCAAGGACAGCTGAGAGACCCACACAAGCTTGCGTTCAGGTTTTGATATTGGTCTCCATTAAGAGTGATCTCTGTGGGGTTGGTTTATTTGGGGCATACATTTAATGAAAATCTTTATTTTTTGATCAATGCACCCTGCCTTAGAACACCTGAGATCAAACATCTGGACTTATTGACACAAATAGCTAACACTTATTGCACATTTACAGGGTACCAGGCAGGTTCAGAGATGGTTGGCTGACTCATTTAACCCTTCCTGCTGCTCTAGGGGCTGGGGGCCACACTGTCCCCATTATGTAGATGAGGAAACTGAGGCTGGGAGAGCCTGAGGAAGTTGCTTGGGGTCATGCAGGGACTAAATGTTGGCAGACTGAGGCCTTAGTGCCTATCTCGTTGCTTTTGGAATTGTGAAAGTGTTTTCTTTCATCTTTAAAGGAAATTGGCTGAAGAACTCCAGTGCATTTAATTAAGCATGGTGCTGAGTCCTTGGGCCAGACCTCAGTCTCCTCATTTAATGGATGAAGAACCTGAGGCCTGGAGTGGGTAGAGCTCCCAGAACTGCTGTCCTGTGTGGTCCACTTTCTGTGTGAACCTGCATGCATGGCCATTTGGTGTCTGTTTCCATGGGGCCTCAGGACCTGGAGAAAGCTACTGACATGCTTCCACCAGCATGGATGGCAGAGTCAGTTCCCTGGGTCCTAGTCTCTATCCCAGGACCTTTTCTCCTAATCTTTGCAGTGGCCTTGGGCCACTTCCAGGAGCCTGGTGGCCGGGAGCCATTGAGCTGAAATGGTATGTAATCAGAATGCTATATTTTGTCGAAAATAAGAATGTTAGTAATGGGCTGGTTTCTGGCAAGTCAAACTGGGACTCTGAAATACATCTTTTTCCCTGCTTCGCCCTAAACCTTCTAATTAGTGAAAACTCACATTTGCAGACATAAATGAAATGTCATATTCCCTAAAAACTTGTCCTAGATATCACTAGCATTGTAGGCAGAGGAGTACATGCATGTGTGTGTGTGTGTGCACGTGTGCCTATGCATGAGTGCGTGCTTGTGCGTGCATGCGTGTGTGCCCTTGTGCCTGCATGTGTGTGTGCGCCTGTGCATGTGTGTGACTGCATGAATGCCTGCATGTGTGTGCGTGCCTGTGCATGTGTGTACCTGTGTGCGTGTGTGCCTGTGTGTGTGGCAGTGCATGTGCATGCATGTATGTGTCTGCGTGTGTGTGTGTGTGTGTGCCAGTGTGTGTAAGAGGACGGGAAGAGAGAGGCAGAGGTGCCTATTGGGGAGCCCTGCCCACCCATTTCCTTCCCTCTCAGGCCCCTGGGCCTTGGCTTCCGGAACCCCGACCTCTCTCAGTACCTGTGCAGCCACTGCAGTGAAATATTTACATTTGCCAAATTGAAACATAATTAGTAGGGGAAATGGCTTTCAGGGAGAAGCACTTTCCCTCACAGGAAAATCTCTGCTGTATAGTGATCATAACTAACCCTGACTTCCACCACCAGTGGGCCCCATTAATGTGCTCAGCTTTGGAAAAGGCAGTTTGTCCCTGGTACTGGCCCCACCATGGGATGTGTTGCCCTCTCTGGCACTGGGACTGGATGCCAGACAGTGCTGGCATGAACAGCTGTGGGGGCTCTGCGGCTTCTGGAGCTGGATGCAAGGACTTGGCATGGGGTTCTTGTCGGTTGGGTCTCTCTGGTTCCACGCCGCCCTGGTGGGGAGGGGGGAAGCTTTCTCATCAGTGTGGACCAGTGCCTTGTGTATCTGGGGCAGTTTGTTGAAAATGATTTCCCTGTAACCAGATGGAGGAAATGTCTCCATCAAGGCTGACATTCCCTGTGTGGTATGGGGAGAGTGGGATACTAAGGCAACTCTCACCAGCTCTGCCTCCATGCGTGGTGTGACCCTGGGAGCCCCCAGCCTTCCTGGACGTCAATCTTTTCTTTGAAAGGGGAGGTGGGAGCAAGTGTGCCGAGCCAGAGATCCATCAACATCCTGGATCTGTAGTGCCTCTGCTGACGTGTCCTATTCGGTTTTATTTTTCTGTTTTCCATTTCACTTTGCCTCCAGGCCAGTGTTTTTCAAAATGTGGTCCCTGGGTCGAAACAAAAAAGTGTTCTGTGTGATCAGATACCCTTGGGAAATCCTGGGGCATAGAAAGTGAAGTAGGTTTCCTCACTGCAGGACTTCTCAGAGCCTTTAAAGTGGTAATTACATGCTGGGCTGTGCCCCTTTACCTAGGCACGCTTTACAGGTTGGGAAGAGAGGGTGCTTACTGGTATGTGAGCTGGGTGAGCCCAAAGTGATGGGTGACATCACCAGCATTCTTTACTGATTCCCCCGCTGTGGTGTGGCTTCTCCTCACCCTCTGCTGCGTGTGTGGAATGACCCAGCCTCCTGTCTGAGTCTAAGGTCAGAGTAAGCTCCTGGCTACACTCATTAAGAGATTTGGTGAGATTTGTTGACTTTCATGTTCTTTGAGGTGCATGTTGGTTGCTTTTGGGATTGTCCCCTCTAGAGTCTAGGGATTCAGAGTCTAGAGTCTATCGGGTGACATGCGGCACCGTGGGAGGAAGTGGAGGGAAAAGCCAGCTTAGGACTGGGGGGCTCCACCCCTGCCCCTGCCAGTTGCATGCTGCGTGGCCTCAGCCTCTTGACCTGCTGGGGCTTCGGATTCCTCATCTGCTTAAAAAAAAAAAAAAAAAGGAAGAAATGGCTCCTCCCTCATCATGAGGGTCAGGAAATTAAGTTGGGTTAGGTAGAGGGTAGCTGGTACACAGTAGGACCCAGCCAGATGCTGGCTCCCTCCTCTGCCTGCTCTCCTAGGGTCTGCTGTCCTGTGTGGGTGGTGGGCTACAGGCCGGGCACTGGGGAGAAAGGTGGCTGCAGCTTGCAAGGTGGGGGGCTCAGTGGCCACCTGGTGGTCATCTCTGGAGGGGTCCTGGGCTAGGAAGTGACCTTCTGCTGGAAGGGTGTTAGGGTCACACAGTCACTCCTGGAAGGGGCCCAGGTCACTTGGGCCAGGGTCACCTCTAAATTGGCCTCTGGGGGCAGTGGGCTGCTCCAGCTGACACTCTGGCAGGCATGCAGTGGGCCTTCATTGGGTCTTGGCCTTTGGTGTCTCCCAGGACTTTGCAGAGTGGCCGAGCCCAGGCTCTCCCTGGAACAGAGGTCCCGTCCTGTCCTTGGCCCTGGCCGGAGTATCTGCCCTCCTGCTCCAGGGCCACAGCCAGCCTCATGCAGGCGGACAGCAGGGACCCCAAGGCTCATATCCCTGCTTAAGGAAGACCAGAGGGCCACTACTAAGCTTCTTTGTCCTCTAAAGCGCCTGAAATAAGCCACTTCGTTCTCTATCTTTTGCAACTGATTTCTTCTTTCCTGCCCCACCCCCTAGACCTGCCTCTGTAGGTTTCCTGTTCGTCTGCTTCCCTGACCTTTGAAATGTGGTCCTTGCTCGGGAAACTTGCCTGGGCCCCGGGGTTAATTACTGCCTTCCTATAGGGCCGCGTGTGTGTGCGCCTGCGTGTGAGCATGTGTGCACGTGTGGTAAGACTGGGAGAGTTAGGATGCGCGCTGGGGCAGCAGATATGGGGGTGACTGGGCTCGGAGGAAGGGATTGGGAGCCCTGGCCTGGCTGAGGTCCGGGGCGAGCGTGCGGATGGACGAGCAGGCAGGGAGGCGCGAGGCCTGCACTGGGGGCACTAACCGCCGTGGCTGGGCTGGGACAGGGAGGGTGGGGACGGCTGCCATTCTGTAGCTAGCGATGTGCACAGACCTCCATAAATACCCACAGCTCCCCTGTTAGCCCAGGTCCAAAGTGGAACTTAGTTCTGGAAGTTTCCTGGAACTGCTTCCCAGCCTTCCCATGCCTACCTCACCCCAGGAAGCACCACTGGAGTTTTCTCTTTTCTGAACACCACCTCCCACCCCCCAGTTGTCCTGAAAAAAGCTCTTTGTCACCTGAGCCTCCTTGGTTTGGGAGAGGCAGGCAGTCCTTTGATCGCGGCAGTCTTATGCCAGCCTTGGCTATATCTGCTCTGGAATCAAAGCAAATCAGGGTATTTATTGATTATTTTTATGCAAATGCCAGTAGCTCACATGATGGGCAGAAGGGTCATTACCTCATTGTCATGATAGCACCTGGAATGGGAAGGGCAGAAGGAGGTGGCTGCCAGAAGCCCCCGATGGCAGGGCCCACCCGGAGGGGCACACGTCGGGCAGCCAGGCCCTACTCTGGGACCCTGCAGTGGCATCAGCTGTTCTGGCCTGAGGAGGTGGGGTGTGGTGGGCCCTGCCTCTAAGGGTGCAGACAATGTGCTCAGGGGAGGCAGGACAAGCTGGGTGGGCTCACGGAGGACCCGGCTTTCACCTGGGCCGGGTGTGGCCACCATGGAGGGTCTTGTAGGGGTAGGAATGGCTAAAGACATGGAGGTGGAGAGGGTGGGGTCTGTGTAGGAGAGCCTGAGGCCAGGCTGGGGGACCAGGAAGGAATTTGGGGGTGTACCTGGGCTCAGAGGATTCCAAGGTGGATAGATGGATGGGGGAGTCTTTAGGAGAACTGTGATTCTCAGCCAAGGTCGAAGTGGTGGGAGTAGAGTTGTTTCAGGCTCTGGGAGAAGTTATCTAGGATTCTACTCTTCTCAGCCCTTCCAGCCCTACAAGTTTGTTTGCTGAGCTTTCCATAAAAGGAAGGACATCTGCTGAGTTAAAAGAAACCTGAGCTTTTATTAATATTGTAAATGTCATGTCTCTCCTTTAGAATGTTTGGATAACTGCAGAATTGTGTCAGCTCTCTGTAGGCAAAGCCCGAGAGAGACATGAAATTCTGTCACTGTAATTGTGGACCTTTTAGTTGTGTGAGGCTTCACATGGCCACTGCCGCCACAGTGAGAGGCCAGCACAGGTGCTGAGCGCCTCCCGTGCACTGGGTGCCAGGGATGGACCTTGGGGTGGGGAGTCCCTGCCTTCAAGGAACTGCCCAAGTAAAGTGAGTTTTGGTGTTTAATATTTCTTCTACTTTAATTAAGAAGGTTCCATGAGAAGCTGAGGCATCATTTTGCCAAAAATACTGCTAATGGTACAGCAGTGAGCATCTCCACGTCTCTGACTTTGTTCTTTGCAAGCAAGCGTATGGTTCTTGCACTTGGAAAGGAGGGCTTGGCCCTTTCTGAGCTCAGCGCTGGGGTGACTACCTCACTTGCACTTTTGGGAACTGTGCAGGCTTCTCCCTGATCTCCATCATTTAGCCAGAGCAGTGCTTTTCACACATTTCCTTTTAGAGGAGAAATAGAATTTCCTGCTGGGACTGGGGAGGCTTCCATGTCGCCTGAAAGATTGCCCCCATGCCAGCCCAAGTGTCTTCGAAGTTTCATGTTTTATCATATGATTCATAGGAATTTTGCAGTCTCTCTCTGTTTTAGTCACAGTTTTATTTTTCTTTAAATGATGGTTTGAATTTTAAAGTAACGAGGATTACATCGAAGTAGTAATATGTAAGACTGCCTGCAAAAAATAATAAAACTTTACAGAAAGAAGACCTCTAAGTAAGTGTTCATGGGTAGGAAGGCAGGGTCATAGAGATGTCACTTTGCCCAGATTGATCTATAGGTTCAGTATGATCCCCGGTTGTGCTTTTCCTTTCCTTTCCTAGTGCAGAAATATTGGTGCCTAACATTCGAGGAAGTGGGGTGTGGGGTGCCATGCAGAGGTGTCTGTGGTGACGTGGCCTGGGGCGCCCAGTGTCTGGGAAGAAGGTGGAGGTGGGGTGAGAGGTGGTGGGCAGCAGAGGCTCTGCGAGTGGTTGGTAGGTTGGTTATATTGAGCAGGTAAGTAAATATATTGACAGCCACAAAAGCCAGGTTTCCACTTTGGAGAAGGTACTGCCAAACATGGGGAAGATTACAAAGTACCCTAATGTGTACTTGGGGGAACGTATAAAATTGTAAGGACTGCCACACCTTTGTGGATTTTTTTGCCATGTGTACACACACACACGTGCGTGCATAGAAATAGATATAGAAATAGTTATAGGCATGTGTGTACAAAGGCCAGTGTATATGCATAGTGTTGACTTTCATTATTCACAGTAGGTATGTTCTGTAGCATCTCCACAGACGCTGAATTAGCAAATACTGAACCATCATCACTCTCAGGGGAAAGGGGGTTGGGTTCCCATGAGCCCCTGGTCACAACATTTTTGTCCACCAACCAATACATAACCTTGTCTCACATGTCTCTGTTTAAAGACACCTTACTACCTGTAGCTGGTTCATTGACACTGAACTCGTGGTGTTTGTCTAACACGTGTTTCCTCCATCAGACATGTGCAGCCTTCTTGCACCTTGGCTTGCCAGACAGCACTGCAGCACTGCGCTTGGGGCTGTCTTAAACAGTGAATCAACAACCAAAAGCTCAGAACTGTGAACAGCGTAGCACTAACTAGACTGTAGAAGGGACACTTGTTTTCAGCATGAGAGCAGACGCTGGGCAGAGTCGTGCCGTGTTGGGCAGCTCCATTTTCCCACCTCTGTGGCATGTGCGTGTCCAGGATGGTCAGAGATGCTCTGTGAGTATTGAATTGGGGATTATACATAAAATTTAGTGAGTAGGCGATCTCTCAAATATGGAATCTGTGACTGAGGAGGATGGGTCGTGTGCATGTATCTCGCTCTGCCTACAGTAGAGAGGTCCCAGAAGCAGTGACTGCGAGCGGCCGTGAGCTCGCCCAGGTGCTGGCTGCCAAAGATCACTCTGCACTGAGGGAGCCGGAGCTCCTTAGGGAGGGGGCCGGTCAGCTCCCGGGCTGGGGCAGGGAAGAGCACATGTAAACCCACAGCAATTGTGCCTGACAGCAGAGAAATCCTCAGGGATGGCGGGGACATGCCAAGAGGACACAAGAGCCAGGGGAAAGGGACCCTCACCATCCCAATATAGGCAAGTTTTGATGCTTATGGCACTGCATTTGCAGCAGCAAAGGCTGGTTTTAACCATTTATTAAATGATGATGGGAGATGGTGTCTTGCCAGTTGGTTTTAGCCCCAGGCAAGTTCACTATGGATTCGGTGTGACCAAAGAAATGACAGCAAAACGTTCTTGGGGTGAAAGGGTTATATCCAACTTTATTTCCAGGTGGCAGGTCAGTCACTAAAATCCCCCTCACTCAGAGCGAGTCTGTATGCAGCAAGCCGGTCTCTGCCTCTGGGCTCCTCTGTTTGCACAGCTGTCCTCTGGGCCTCTGCCCTCGGCACTGCCACCACTCCAGCCTCTGCTCTGCTTTCCCGCAGCCTCGCAGCTGTGCCACCGTGTCGCCCAGAACACTGGGTGGAGCTCTTTTATATAGAGTCAACAGCCATGTATTGCCCACAGGTGTGCAGTGAGCTAGTCAACCAGGGCCAGGGGAGAATCCTGGCCACAGGAACTCTCATCTTACCCACAGATGGATGTTGATCATGGTTGCACAATGATGTGAATGTACTTCATGCCTTTGAGCCGGAAACTTTAAGGTCACTCAGATGGTAAAATTTCATGTTATGTGTATTTTAACACAACTTAAAATATTAATATATATTAAAAATTATGATTTAATAAATACTTAAAAATATTACAAGCTACTAAAGGGAATAACTTAGAGGTATAGTTTTCACCTTCCTCTGGGACTTTGTTTTTAAATGTTGGCCAGACATTAAGATTATGTCCACAACATACTGTTCATTTATTTAGGCCAGTGTAGACTCATCTATTCCTACTTCATTAAATGGTTAAGATCAATGTTCCCATTTATTTTGATGTTCAAACTTGCCTATATTGGGACGGTGAGGGTCCCTTTCCCCTGGCTCTTGTGTCCTCTTGGCATGTCGCCGCCATCCCTGAGGATTTCTCTGCTGTCAGGGACAATTGCTGCGGGTTTACATGTGCTCTTCCCTGCCCCAGCCCGGGAGCTGACCGGCCCCCTCCCCAAGGAGCTCCGGCTCCCTCAGCGCAGAGTGATCTTTGGCAGCCAGCATCTGGGCGAGCTCACGGCCGCTCGCAGTCACTGCTTCTGGGACCTCTCAGTAGGCAGAGCGAGAAATGTGTACACAGTCCATCCTCCTAATTCATAGATCCCATATTTGAGAGATCATCTTGTGAACCCCCTGCTTGTTGGGGGAGCATATTTGCTTTTTCATATTGTAAAAACTTTAAATAAATGCCATAAAAAATCCCAAAAGAGATTTTGTGGGACTTGGGTTGGTAAAACGTATAAGGGGATATAGTGGGCACAGGACAGTCAGGACATCCTGACAGAGGTAAAGCTGGAGGGCTAGCCGGTTAGGAAGCCATCTCACTTGGGTCCGCGGTGCTGGCATAGGGCTAAGCCGGGAGCGGCAGGGGAGGCAGAAGTGGACCTGGCATGCCACCTGGAGGTGTGGTACTGGCAGGGGGTGTGTGGGGGAACTCCTGCCCCTGTGGACAGAAGCAAGAGGAGGCACGTGGGGCTTGTATATGAATGCTCAGTTTGAGAAACTCAAGCCAGAAGACACTCAGAGCCAGTGGGTGTCAGGAAAGTTGTGAGCCGTCATGAGTAGGATTATCCAGTGCAGAGATGTACGTTGGTATTGGGCCTGGACATGCTTTGCTTGTTCCTCCTTTAAGGCTTCTGTCTTCCCTCCTCCAGGAAGCCTGCCGGGTCCACGCAGCAGCCCATTCTCCTCCAGGTGCCTCCTGTTCATGTCGCTCATCTGTCTTTTCTTCTTGCTTAGGTGATGGTCCATGTGCCTGTGTCTGTGCGGTGGGCACCCTGCCCAGCTAAACTGTAGGCTCCTTGCATGTGGCCCCATGTTGTCTTCCATTTCTTGGCCTTCCCCATAGGGCTGTACCTGACTGATAAGTCCACAGTTTGTGTCCAGGCTCCTGCCTGCCTCAGTGAGCAGTGTAATGCTTGGTGAATATTAGTAAGACGTGTACTGAAACTGTTGCTCATTTGGGGTAGTAGCAGACGGCTGGATTACCTTGAGTTGGGTTGTGTTTAGTGTAACCATGTGAACAGTGTAAAATACAGGTTGTTGGAATGGAAGCCCAGACATCTGCTGTGAATTCTCTACATAACTGGATATGCTTAGGTGGGGTTAAGTGGGATTGTTGGCATGAGATTATCAGACTCCTGAATCTACTGTGGTCGGGACTGGAAATTAATCACGGGTCCTGGTGCCCAGGGGTGAGGGAGAGAGCTGGCCTTTGTCTGACACTGATTGGCCAAGGCTGCTGAGAGCATCAGACCACCTTGGAAATCGGGGGGAAGGACCTGCTCCCACTCCCCTACAGGGAGGTACAGAGAACCCACAAGACTTCGTGGGTGTCCTGAGGGTTTGTGCCGAGCAGGGCTGCTTTAATCCAGAGTCACAGAAAGGGTAACCTGGGCTTTATTATAACAACTGGGAAATCAGGATGAAGGGAGAACGTCATGGAGGAATTCAACCTGCTCAGGGCACAGTGGTGCCTTTTAAAAAATTAAGAATTCATTGAGATGAAATTCACATAAATTGGACCATCTTAAAGTGAACAATTCAGTGGCATTTAGTACATTCACAATGTTGTGTTGCCACCTTCTCTATCTAGTTCCAGAGCATTTCCATCACCCCAGAAGGAAACCCTGTACCCACTCAGCATTCAGTCCCCCTTGCAGCTCCCCATCCCCCTCCCACCAATCAATCTACTGTCTGTCTCTGTGGAGTTGCCTGTTCTGGGCTTTGCATGTGTGTGGAATCCGGGACTTTTGTGTCTGGCTTCTCCATGTAGCATCATATCTTTGAGGCCCGTCCTTGTGGTCATGTGTGTCTGGGCTTCATTTCTTTTTATGGCTGAATGGCATGCCACTGTATGGATGGGCTGTCTTGTGTCTATCTGTTTGCCCGCTGATGGCCATTTGGGCTGCTTGCGTCTCTTAGCTATTGTGATGAGTGCTGCTGTGAATGTGCGTTACGAGTATTTATTTGAACCCTCCTCTGCGTGCCTTGGATGCGTTCCTTCGAGTGGACTTGCTGGGTCATAGGGTCGTCCTGTGTGTGACTTTTTGAAGGACTGCCGGGTGCTTCCCACAGCAGCCAGGGGTGCTTTTGAAGCGTAGGTATCACTTCTTGCCTTACAGACGAGGAAACAGGCAGAGTGGAAATGATACCTCACAATGCCCCAAATCTCACGCCTGAGGCCAGGCTAGGGTTTGAACCCAGGCCTCCCAGGACTGGATGAATGAAACATTTAATTAATTACAACCATGACCACCACACTGGCTGTTACTTATTAAGTGTTTAAAATGTGCAGCTGCTGGGCAAATCCTCTGTGTGAACTGTCCCCCTTAAGCCTCACAGTCGCTGAAGTGGAGGGGCAGTGGTTACCCCCATTTCACAGAAGGCCAGGTCTGAGCCAGCCAGTCTTGCTCCGAGTGTCACCGAGAGCTGGCTGTGAGCTCATGTTTGGAGGGCCAGCCCAGTCTGTCTGCCCTTGTGATATGTGGTCCTGAAAAAAAATATTTGCACAGATAATTTCATGGCAACATAATGGAATTCAAGGTTAAAACATTAAAAGTGTATTTACGCAGGAACTCAACAAGGTCATCTTTCCCTAATCTAGTCTCCTTTTCAGTCTTTGTCCCCACCTACCACATTCTCATGGCTGCAATTTTAGTACAAATCAGGGTTTATAGTTATAGGTGTGTGTGTGTGCACGCACGAACACATGCATGTGAGTATTTTCATTTAACATGTTAACTTATGCATTTCTTACTACTTTAATGAATCCGAATTTCCACCGAGAGAACAGTCTAATTACCCGACATTGGAGACATTTCATTTGTTTATTTTTCTTCTTACAAATAAGGTTGCAGCAAATAGTGTGACTACCAAGGGGTGTTCCTTGGAGTGATCCCAGGGGAGAGGGTTTTCATGATCCTGAACACCGGATATGGTGTTTTCAGAAAAGGTTGTTCCAGTGTCCCTAGCCACCAGGTGACAATGTGTTTTTCATGGTGGCCCCGTGTGGGTCCTGGCACATGGTGGCAGCTGGGCCTCCCTGCTCTGGCTCTCAGCCTGTCTGCCCTCCCTTCCTCTTCCTGTGAATCTTTCTTCTCACTGCCCCCAAAGCTCAGGCCTTGAGTTAATAGATGGTCCCTGAGTTGGAGTGACTTAGGGCAGGTCAAGTCAGTTTTCTCAGAGCTGCAGTCTCCTCCCCTGGGAAATACCAGCTGAGACCCCTGACCACAGGGATCCTGGGCACATGGGCATGCCCCTGGCAGGGAGGAGCCCCTGGGAGCAGCATCTCCCTCCTCCCACGTCCCTCACCCCAGGACCTTTGCAGTGGTCACTCCCTCTGCTAGCCGTGCCCTCCGCTGGTCCTCCCTCACCCCAGGAGTCTTTGCCCAGTTGTCACTTTCTCAGTGACACTGCCCTGACCATCTTATGTGAAATGGCACCCCTACTCCAGCCCTTGGTGCTGCTGTCTTTCCCGACCGCAGCGTTGATGTTCCCAGGGGCTCACGCTGCCTTATCAATTACATCGCTTACTGTCTGCTCCCCCGTAACAAAGGACAAGAGGTGGGCTCCTGGCTCTGCTGGCTCTGCCATGCTCTCAGCCCAGCACACACTCTTCTCGACTGCCTGTCCTGACAGCTTCCTCACCTCTGTTCTGCCCTCCTCTGCTGGGCCTGCATCCCCCAGCCTCTTTCACCCATGGGAGAGGAGGGGCCTGAGGAGGCCCATCTCCTGCATGGGCTCAGGGCCTTCTTAGCCAGGATTCCCCAGGGCCTGGGGGGTCTGGGGGAGTAGGTGCGCCTGTGCCAGCTGGGAGGTGGGCAGCCTGGCTGTGAACCCCCCAGGTGACGGGCAGGTGATGTGGGTGCTTCTTAGAATGTAGGAATTGAATGTGGGGTGGTTTCTGACCGTTTGAGAACGGCTCCTCTTAGAAGATCCTGCCTGCCTGGCCGTGTGCCTGTGGGGACCCCCAGGCCTGCCTGTGGCCCGCCCTCCTCTCCAAGGCGCTCTCCCTCACCATGCATCCCAGTTGGGGAAAAGCACAGGAAATTGCAAATGACCCCCACCTGTGCCTTTGAAGGGTGCACCTGAATGCCCAGAGTGTAAACCTGGGTGAAAATGTGGTCTTTCCAGTTTGGGGAGAAAGAACAGAGCAGAGCCAGGATTTTTTGTGCCTGGGGCAGCTGCTAAGAGCTCCCTGCCTCCCTGTCCGGGCCCCTGGACCCCCTGTTGCCGGGAGGGGTTTCCTGGTTTCTGGCGACTTGCCACTCAAGCCTGGGTCGCCCTCTCTGCAGCGCTTCTCTTCCTGGCTGGAAAGCATCCACCTGGCGATGCTCACTCAGGTGAGTCCCCTCCCTCGGCTTCAGCAGCGACCCCTGCGTGAATGCCTGTGGCAACAGTCCCTTTCATTGTCCCCAGAGAGGCTGATCTGGCCTGGAAAGGGAAGTCAGTGTCCTTCTCCCTGCCTCCTTTAGCAAGGGGTTCTCAGGCTGGAGCTGGGTGCCCCCTGGTAGGGGGAGGTCACAGGGCCTGGGGGACAGCACCGTATGTGCACACCTGTGTGTGTCTGTTTCTGGGGGAAGGATCAGCTTCTCAGGGCTTTGTGAGCCCCAGAACGTTAAGAACTATGGTGTGGAATTTTGATTCCGCAGGCCTGGGCGGGTCGTGCCTTTGCTGGGTGAGTGGGGACGAGCCAGGGAACCTTGCCGCACGGCACCTCAGGGGCCGGGGAATGTAAACTTCATAGGCTGAATGGATTACTGGTGGTCACGAGCATCGCGGTGATGCTGAATGGGAACATGGTCCGAGCACACCAAGTCTCCCCGCTGTGCTGTGGGGTGTCTTTGGGACAGCTCTGCCTGCCGGCGCTGCTGCGGCCTCAGGGTCCCACATGGGACCCTGTTCCCTGTGAAGCTCCCCTGCCTTCCGTCTAAACTGACTCTTCTTCCTCTGAATGTTCTGGACCCTCCCTGATATTGGCATCACCCCCTCTCCCACTGCCTTCAATGGACAGCCGGCATCCGATCCTCAGATGTTACTGAGTGTCAGCCAGGTTTCCGCTGGTGGGTGTCACCACCACCCCAGCTCTGCCGAGACTCTGGCTGGGGGTGGGGACCCGTACCTTCCGGGCAGTCCCCCTTTTCCTTCTCACCTCTCATGGGCAGAGCAGAGGTAACTCACATCTTGAAATTGGGGTGCTGTAGGCTGGGTAGGGTGGGTGAAATGCATCTACAGAACAGGTTCCATGTGCTGGCTGGGGCAGAGTCAGGGGTGTTCTTAGGCAAATGAGCCCTCCTAGAGTGCAGGGTCCACTGGATCCCTTGGCCTGTTGGGGAGGATTCTTGTAAGCAGCTGGGGAAATAGGGAAAGTTCTGTTTTAATTTTTAATAACTTTTTATTGAAGCACCTATACACGAAAAGTGATGCATTTTTACAAACTGAATATACCCGTGCAACCAGTACACCGTGAGTGTTCCAAAGTACGAGGCCTTTGACCTCTGCTGTGCAGGATCCTCTCGAAGCCTTGTCTCCCCCTTCTGTAAAGTGGGCATGGTGTCATTCACATCCCAAGCCTGTGCACCGGATCCCCAGCAGGCTTAGTGAGAAACCCATACAGCTCCAAATACTTGGTGAGAACTGCAGAGAACTGTCAGCCTACAATGACCTGTGTTCTTTATTTTCCATTTGCGTCTGCTTGGGGCAGGGAGGGCTGAAATTTGGGGACTGATATTCTTTGGTGGTCCTCTCTGCCTTGGAAGAGGTCACGATGCCCAGCTCTTATGTAATTGTAATATCCCATTGTTTCATTTTTATAATGTCCTTTTCCTGCCACAAAGGATGGTGGACCGACGTGGTGGTTGTGGGAGGGGCAGAGCCCCAGAGATGGTCCTGACCTTGAATCCTCCATGTGTCCTTGGGCAGGGAGGGGCCGGGATTTGAGCCGGGTACTTGCCCTAGCAGCCTGACCTTACTCTAGGTGGCGTAGGGAGGGACCAAAGGGGTTGGAGCTGAGGGATGGTATTCCAGAGTGGGAAACTGAGGCCATGGTCTTAGCAAGGGGTCTGAGCTCACACAGGGGTCCAGTAATTGTAAGGGAATCCTGAGGCCTTATCTGGCATGGGCTTTGAATATACCAGCCCGGCCTCTGCCAGAGCCATGCCCTCACTTCCCTTCCCTTGGGGTCAGGTGGATGAAGGCGATGTGACCTCTCTGCAGCCCCCAGAGGACCAGTGTGGCTCGTGAAGCGTCCTTGCGCAGGGCAGTTGGCATGGCAGGAAGAAGCACCAGGCCCGGGCAGGATGACCAGCAGCCCTTGGTTTTGTTGGAAACAGCAGCTCCATTGCTGCATTGAAAGAGCCTCTGAACGGCAAGGCCTGGGCTTCTTTCTGGCGGCACCTTGGGGAGTGGAAGGAAGGGGCAAGCAGAGGGCTTTAGACGCGAGCCAGGCAGGTGCTGGGAGGGGTCCGGCACATAGCCCCCTGTCCCGGGCTGTATGGCCAAGGCTGGGCCAATGACCCTTATGATTTGCTTCTGCCCCCACAGCCTCACCACTCCTGCTGTTTGCCAACCGCCGGGATGTGCGGTTGGTGGATGCCGGCAGAGTCAAGCTAGAGTCCACCATTGTGGTCAGTGGCCTGGAGGACGCAGCCGCGGTGGATTTCCAGTTCTCCAAGGGAGCTGTGTACTGGACGGACGTGAGCGAGGAGGCCATCAAGCAGACCTATCTGAACCAGACTGGGGCCACTGTACAGAACGTGGTCATCTCTGGCCTGGTGTCTCCTGATGGCCTGGCCTGTGACTGGGTTGGCAAGAAACTGTACTGGACAGACTCGGAGACCAACCGCATCGAGGTGGCCAATCTCAATGGGACGTCTCGGAAGGTCCTCTTCTGGCAGGACCTGGACCAGCCACGGGCCATCGCCTTGGACCCCGCTCATGGGTAAAGCCAGTGGCCTCTCCTCTTTGGCTGGGCAGTGGTGGTGGTGGGGGCGGGGGTGGCTCACAATTTCCCTCTTGAATTTATTTACTTGAGCTCAAGTAGTTTCTTCAGAGAAAACCTGGCAGTCCTGAAATGAATTATGCCGGAATTTGTTGTTGAGAATTGTCTACCCTTGATATTCTGTAGTCACTAGTTTTTTCTAAGTGACTTTTCAGGTCTCTGCTCAAATGTCATTAGGGTCTGAGGCACGGGATGTGCTGGTCTGTGGATCTGAATGCTTAAATATCTCTGTTGCGTGTGTGACAGCGTCTGAGGAGGTGCAGACACTCGGACAGGTAGAATTCGCACCTTTCTACCCTCCTCAATGCATTAGCTGGCGACAGTGGAGACAGTGAAATTCCTGGTCCAGAAGAAGCACTTGCTGGGGGATCATTTCTCTGGTCTGTTCTGGAACCCCTCTGCTTCCCTCTGCTTCTTGGTCTGGCTGAGCTCACTATGATGTGTGAGGCTCAGGGTCCAGTTGTGTGATCCAGGTGGGGTTTGTGAGTGATGGTAAAGCTGCGAACATGCTCAGAGTTGAAGGCTAGAAGGAGAGGTCATGGGGTGCTGGCTGAGCTTCACTGGCCAGCCCGCTGAGGTTCGTTCTAGACTTTTCTGAGTGGAGGCTGTTTGCTCAGTCACCCCGCTCCGCCTGCAGCCTGGGGACAACATACTTTTGACCTGCTGGCAGCCCCTAGCCCACTGCCATGTCTGTCTGGCTCTCTGCTGGTTCCTTTGGGAGAGATGGCTCTCTGACACCTTGAACAGAAACACAATAGGACCTCTGGTCCTGATGGCCACCAACTCACTACTGCCCCTAGTAGTGCCTTTCTCTACCCTGGGGATGACTAGGCTCTGTGGCTGGCAGACCAGACTGGAGGAGCCTGGTAGCCTCCCCTGGGGTGGGTGGAATGGGTGGAATGAGGGCCATTAGGCAGAGGCCTGGCCCAGCTAAGGCTGGTGTTTGGGCAGCTCAGGCAATGGGCGGGGTGAGGGGTATGTTGGGGCTACTCAGTGTATTAGACTGGCTTCTGACGTCGAGGGAAGAGCTGGCTATTTTGCATAAGAGCTGAGTGTGTGTGTGAATGCACGTGCACACAGGTATGTCTGAGCCACTGAGTGTGGGGGTGTGCATGCGCAGTGCATCAGTGTGCATACAGTTGGGGTGGGATTTACAGCCCCAGCGTTTGAGTTGCTGAAGTCAGGCCAGACGAGCCTGGTACCCACCACCAGCAGGATGCCCCAGCATCCTGGGGGGGCCATGTCAGTCAAGGCCGAGGTCTTTCCAGCGACTCTTCCCTTAGACCCCTGTCACCCTACCTCCAGGTGGGCTGAGCTGCCCACAGCTGCCCGTGGGCCAGGCTGACCATCTTGGACAGTCTCTGCCCTGCCTGGTGAGTGGATCCTGTCTCAGGCCTCTCCTGTGCCTTCTGGGAGGTGTTGCTGGTGTGGCTGTCTCCCTGGCTAAGAGGGGGCATCTGTCAGCAGTGGGAGAGGCTGAGGGGAGCAGCCTCGGGACCCTAATGACACACTAAGGGGAGAAGACCGTGAGTAGATAGTATGTGTGAGATGGGTACGTACCACGGAGGAGGGTAAAGCAGGGCCTGAGGACACGGAGGGCGAAGTGAGGGGCTTCTCATCATAGGTCAGGAGCCCAGGAACGTGTCTTGGTGACATCTGAGCAGAAACTTAAAGCAGATGAGTGGGAGAGCCATGGACCATCTGGGGGCAGAGGGAACAGCCAGTGCAAAGGCCCTGTGGTAGGAGTCTGGGCCTGTTGGAGCGGCTGTAGTGTGGTGGCAGGGCGAGGAGCAGATCTTATTTCAAGTGGAGAGGGCCCTGGGTCTGACTCATGCTTAAAGGGATCCCTCTGGCTATAGGAGCGGGACTAGAGTTTGGGGGCAGGCTCAGGCAGTCCATTAGGGGCTGTTATTGTGATCCAGGTGACAGAGGACAGATGCATGGATAGGAGAGTTTGTGGTCCGGGGGTGAGAAGTGGCCAGATTTGGGATCTGTTTTGAAGGCAGAACCATATGAATTTGCTGGAATTCGGCATGTAGATTAGAGAGAAAGACAAAAAGCAAGGATGACCTGCTGCTGCTCTGTGCCTCAGTGTCCTCATCTGTATAGGGTTGTGACCATGTCACATGTCAAGCAGAAAACACCAAGAACAATTAGTGGGTTCAATAAATGTCAGCTGTTGTTACACTAAGAGTTGTACCTCCTTCACCAGCTGAAATGAGCCCCATGTCTGTGTACAGATTTCTCTTTTTCCTTCCTCATGGCCTGTTGCTGTCTTGGTTTGGGAGGTGCTTGGTCCCAGCTGGGAGCAGTCATCTCCTTGCTCACACCTCAGCTGGCTTTGCCTGGACCGTCCTAGGCAGCTGGTCAGTCTCTGGCTCTGGCTTCCCCTATTAAGTATTTAAAATCCTTTCTGATCTTGCCTCTGAATTCTCCCTGAATCTCCTTGGGATCACACCCCACCCCTTGGGGCAGAGTTGACTCTGATCTTGATTCCCTGGGAAGGACTTCTGAGGCCCCAGCTTCCCGCACCCCTTCCCCTGCTCCAGTGATGTGTCTGATGAATGGCCGAGCGGGAAGAGTGTCCCACTCAGCAAACTGAATGAAGGTGCGAATGCCGGACTGAAGGCCCCAGGTTCGTCTGTGAGCGCGGTGGAGGTCTGAGGTGCCTGCTTTGTGTCCGTAGGACCACACTGCCAGGAGCCGTGGACTCCAGGCCGGTGCATAGGAGCCACAGGCGGCACCCCCACTCGTCAAATACTGATCTGAGTAGTGGTCCTCGGCATGAGGTTGACCTGAGAGTGGGGACAGTGGCTGCTGGCACGAGGTCGCAAAGAGCAGCTTTGCCTCTTCCCCTGGAGCCCTTGCCATCTCCTCGTGGCCCTGTGTGATGCCGTCTCCATGGGGTCTTCCCCAGGTGAGGGGATATCTGCCTCAGACGTCATCAGTCTGAATGGTCACATCAGTGTGCACGTGACCAGGAGCCCCACAGCCAGGAGGACCCATGGACCCCAGAGACTGGACTTGGGGTGGTTCGAGCAGTGCAGGTACCAAAGCGCAGGTGTCTAGGCTGGCGGAGGGTGGGGGAGGAGGCACTCCATTCCCAGGTGCCCACGGGGGGCAGGTAGGCTTGGGGAGGACCCTCTGGCCCTGAGTACCTAGGGCCAGCCCAGGCCTGCAGCAGCCCATAGGGCCTTGCAGTGGCTCCTGGGTCTCAGGATGAGCCAGGATGAAACCCAGCCCCTTCTTTAAAATGCAAAACGGCCCTTCCCTAAATAACACACAACCACACCTGCAGCCTCTGCGTAGGGGCAGGCTGCAGCACTTCCCTTCGGAAGTTGATTTTCCTCCGTGGAATTTGGCTGGCCTGTGGCGGTGTTCAAGATTCTGCAAGAGCACGTCCACGCCAGCCAGTCTCTGGTATTGGAATGGCTGGCAAATTCCCCATTTAAGGAAACCAGCGGGCCTCTGTTATGAAACTCAAGGGAAGGAATTTGAATTATGCTCCTCTTGGAGGTCCTGAGCCTTCCCATTTTCCAGCCTTTGCTGTTCGCTGCAGTGGAGCATTCAGAGCGGGCGAGAGTGGCCTGCGCCCAGAGTCAGCCTCCCCATACCTGCCAGGCCGGCGGCGGGATGGCTGGACCCCTTCCAGGCTGCTGGGGGTGGGAAAGTTGGCACAGGAGGCGGCTGCCCCGGGCTGGCAGGAGCCTTTCCCGCACTGGCCAGCAGCACCTGAGAGCCCTGGGCTGCCAGGAAAGTTCACTAAGACCCCATGCCTGCTGGCGAAGGGGTGAGTCATATGATGGCCAGGCTCTGGCCTTACTCAGAGAACCTCTGCGCTCCCAGGGCCACTGGCATGTGACCTGGGGCAGGGCAGCCCTTGGAGCCTCTGTCCGATGAGAATAGTAATTCCTACTTCCCATGTGCCATGCACAGGGGAGAGCGTAAGAGGCTGGAGAGGGGTTCCTTGTGAAGTGTGCTCTCTTCTCTGGTCTGTGCCCACTGGGGAGCTTGGTGATGAGCTGGGTGCGGTACCCGCTTGCCGCCATGTGCAGAGGAGGCCACATTTTGTACAAAGCCCCTGAGAGCTAATTCTCCTTTGTCTTGTCACAACTCTTCCAGCTGGTGGCAGTGGCACCAGCTCTGAGATGACAGCCGTCTGGGAAAGCTGCATGGCCTCGCAAGTGGGGAGGCCCTCAAGCGTCCACAGCTCCTGTGGCTGCAGAGTACTGTCATGGGGAAGGTGGCGGCTGTGTGCCAATCACTTTCCCTCTCCCACTGGGTGGAGACCCCCACGGAGCAATGCTGGCTTGTCCTCTCGGTGTCCCTGATGACCGTGCTGGTCCCTGGGAACCGTGGCGCAGGGTCTGCTGAAGTGGGGTGACGTTTACCCCTGCAGAAGTGGAGCCAAGGGTGGTGGGGGCCTCGCCTGGGCAGAGAGAGCCACAGCCTGAAGTGTGAGAGACGACACTGGTCTCAGACTCCCACAGGTCTCAGGCCACTGGCTCCCCTCTCTGGATTTGCTCTCCCTGGCAGGACGGCGCAGGGGAGCCCTGGTGCCCCCTCACGCACCCAGTTGGGGTGCCTGTCTTTGAAGCAGTCACCAAGGCTGAGGGTAATGGGACTTACCGACTGGCCAGGACGCATCTGTGCCCACCCCTGGAGGAGGAGAGTTGGGGGGACCGTACCACCTGGAGAGTTGCATGGACCATGAGTGGGAGCAGGGCTCCTCACAGGGAAATCCAGGCAGTGCCCTCCGTCACGGCAGAGAGATGCGAGGTAGACAAAATAAAATAGGTCTGTTGCCCCTCATGTCCCGTGGCCATCCACAGCCCACCTGGATGGATCCAAAGGACTTGTGCTCCCGGCTGGTGTGGCTCCCTCCACTCTCCACGGGAGAGCAAGCCCAGCGCCCCCACGCATACGCTGCAGGCACCTGCCTGCAGACCTGGACACACAGGTGCTAGCAGGGTTTGACCCTGTCACTTGGGACACCTGGTGTCGCAGCATATTGTCTCCATTCACTTGGTGGGGTATGAAATAAGGAAGCCTGTAGGGAGGTGGTGGTTTCTCATGGATTGTGTGGTGCCTGACCCTTGCTGGAAACTTGAGAACGTGCATAAGCTGAGCCAAGTCACCCAGGCATAACTGCTGTTATTATTTCAGCGTATACCCCACTTACGTGTGTGTTTTTTTTAACTGACTATTTTTTAAAAGCAGTTTTAGATTTGCAGCAGAATTGAGGGGAAGGTACAGAGAATTCCCTATATATATCCATGTACATTCCTTGGGTTCTGACAGAGATTGAATGTCGTATGTCCATGATTATAGCGTCACACAAGCAGTTTCACTGCCCTACAGATCCTCTGTGCTCCACCTGTCGTCTCTCCCTCCCCAGCCCTGCAGCCCCTGATCTTTTTATAAAGCTGTCTCCATAGTTTTGCCTTTCTAGACTGTCATGTGGTTAGAATCATATAGTATGTAGCCTTTTCAGATTGCCTTCTTATGCTTAATACTCCCCCATGTCTTTCCGTAGCTTAACAGCTCATTTCTTTTTGGCGCTGAATGATAATCCATCCTACGTGTTTTTAATTGCCTTTTAGATGTTCATTTGCAGCACTTTCATAGTAGTAAAAAAATCAGAAATGACCCAAACGTCCAGACTGGAGTCATTTAAATAATTTACCATGTGTATCACCATTCAAAGAAAAAGGAAGATTTCTATTAGCAAAAAAAGAGGGTACCCAGAATATATTGATAACTAAGAACAAGTTGGAAATAGTATGTTTTGATTACCCACTTTGCTTAAAAATTAATATCACTAGCCACTTAGAAAACCCCAGGCGCTAAACACTGGTTATCACTGGTGGGTGAGACTTTAGGGCATATTCCCTGTCTCTTCTGCATATGTTTGCCTTTGCGTGGACAGAAAATGAAGGAAAAAAACAGGTCTGTGTCAGCTCTCTTTCCTCATGCCTCTGCCCTCCTCATTAGGTACATGTACTGGACAGACTGGGGTGAGACACCCCGAATTGAGCGGGCGGGGATGGATGGCAGCACCCGGAAAATCATTGTGGACTCAGACATTTACTGGCCCAATGGGCTGACCATCGACCTCGAGGAGCAGAAGCTGTACTGGGCCGATGCCAAACTCAGCTTTATCCACCGTGCCAACCTGGACGGCTCGTTCCGGTAGGTCCCCGCCCTGTTGTGGGCTCCCCATCTCCACTGCACCCTGGCTGCCACCAGGGCTTTGGCCAGTCCAAGCTGGGTGTTGGCAAATGAACCTTCCTGACTCGGGCCCATAGTCTTGTAGAAACCCTGGGGACCTGAGGAATTTAGGATTTTTCAGAACTTAGAGCAAGAATGGGGTACGCATGCCACATCCACGGGCAGGGCTCCTGGACTAGGTGGGGGTTGTGTTGGGGGCATGGTGCAGATGGTTGTGGTAACACAGCATGGGGAGGACCCAGTGGCTGGGTCTCTGCAAACCTGGGCAGATATCAGCTTAAAGCAGACTTGAGGATGTTTGCAGGTTTACCACATTTTATCCAGGCACTGTGTATTAGCCATCTATTGCTGTGTAACAGAATATCCCCAAACTTGGGAGTCTAAGCTTTTTTTGTAGGGATCAGCAATTACGAATGGCTTAGCTGGGTGGTCCTGGCTCAGCGTGTCCTGAGGTCACAGTCATTTGGAGGCTTGACTGAGGCCAGAGGAACCACTTGCAGCATTGTTCTCATGCTGTTGGGAGGAGGCCTCAGTCCCTCCTGGACCTCTTCTTGTGGTTGGGCCATGCAGCCCATCCTCCCTGGCTGGTGTGAAGCATTCTATCCCATTGTCCCTGTGAGCACAGACTGGCCTGGGGCCTGGTTTGATATTTGGACAGTGTGGCAGCCTAGGAATCATTGTCCTTGGGGAGCTGAGTGATCCCGGCAGTTACAAAAGGTTGATTGAGGCTGGAAAGGCTGTGGCTGGAGTGTCCCAGCCAAGGGATTGTGATGGGGGATAGTGACGATGATGGTGGCGATGTTGGTGGTGGTGATCGTGGTGGTGCTAGGTGTGGTGGTGGTGGTGGGGATATTGGTGATGCTGGTGGTGGTGCTGGTGGTGGTGGTGGTGGTGGGGATATTGGTGATGCTGGTGGTGATGCTGGTGGTGGTGGTGGTGATG